>VSMD01051391.1:0-37848 GCA_008750895.1 Mirza zaza
ATGAGGATCCTTTGAGGGTGTTTCATCTCAGTGAGTTACATCTGGACCCAGTGAATGCTATCAGGGACCTAACTGAGGGTGTTTACAACCCCAGGTCACTGGGTCAGACAAGGGACCACACCATTAGCCCCCTTCGAGAGACACACTGAACATTCCCTTCTGTCAATTTGAGGAACTTCCATCAGTAGTCACTTCTCAAAAAGAAATTGTGTCTGCATCTAGAATACGCACATTACCCAGATGAGTTTGAAATTGGATCTCGTTTAGACAATCAAAACATCTTCGGTGATTCACTTCCCATCACTGAACTGAAAAAGCGAAGGCGCAAATAACCACACTTCACACACAATTATCTCGAAAAGCAGAACTTCACTGATTTGAAAGTCATTTCTAGAACCCAGCATCACCCTCCTCCCTCCCTTACCACATACATGTGAGGTACCTAGGTAGCACTTGACAATGCAAATGACTTTTACATCATCAAGTGCAAATGAATCACTTCATACCAAATCCTGGAGTAGGCACCTAGGTTTTGTTTTTTTGGGGTTTTTTTAATGATAAGGTGAGGAGGAAGACTCACTGTTTTATGCAAAAATGTAATAGGTGCATGGAAAAGAATTAAAGTGCTCTTTAAAACATAAATGGGTTCATTTATAAAAACTATAATAATACACAAAACTTAAAACCTATGCTCTTAGAAATAAGAATAGTGTAAGTAACCCTCATGAGCACAGGGGATAATGACAGGAAAGGATCAGATAAGTTTCTGTTTCTTCATCTGTGTGCTGCTCACATGGGTGTGCTTTGTGAAGACTCAGCAACCTCTCCACTTCTTATGTGCACTTTGGGAAACTTTCTTTCTATTCGATAACAAGAGCAGAAAATGTACAATCATGTTCAAGCAATGCTGCTCACTTTTAGATCTGATTCTGTGAACTGGCTGATGATCCTCAGTATTTTTTTTAAAGCCTTTTATTTTTGAAATAATTATAAATTCACAGGATGTTGCAAAGATAGCACAGAGAGGTCCCATTTAGACTTCGCCTAGTTTTTCTGAGTGGTTACATTTTACATAATTATAAGAGCAAAAGCAGGAAATGGGCATTGGTACAATGTGTATGTATAGTTCTATGCCATTTTAATCACATGGATATATTCCCATAATGACCACCTCACAGAGACATAACTATTATACTATCAAAAAGATCTCCCTTGTGCTATACATTTATAGTCATACTTAACCCTTACCTCCCTACCATTCCTAACCCCTGGTAGCCACTAATCTGTTTTTTATCTCTATAATTTTGCCTTTTTGAGAATGTTATATAAATGGAATCATACAATAGGTAACTTTTTTTTAGTTAGCATAATGCCTTTGAGAACCACCCTAGTTGTTGCTTATGTCGATAGTTTACTCCTTTTTATTGCTGAGGAATATTCCACAGTATTATGCACCACAGTTTGTGTAACCATTTACTTACTGAGAGACATTTTGATTGCTTCTTTGGATATTACAAATAAAACTGCTGTGAACAATCAAGTACAGGTTTTTCTGCAGACCTACGTTTTCATTTCTCTGGGATAAATGCCTGGGAATGCAGTTGCTGGGTTGTATGGTAAGTATATATTTAGTTTAGTTTAGTGTTGTTGTTTTTTTAACAAAATTGCCAAACAAGTTTTCAGTGACTGTATCATTTTACACGCCCATCAGCAATGTATGAGTGATCCAGTTTCTCTCTGCATCCTCACCGGCATTTTGTACTATCATTATTTTTTAATTTTAGTTGTGCTAATAGGTGTGTAGTGATATGTCATCATGGTCTTAATTTGCATTTCCCTAATGGCTAGTAATGTTGAACAACTTTTCATGTGTTCTCTTGCCATTTGTGTATCCTCTTTGGGGAAATACCTCTTCATGTTTTTGCCCTTATTTTGTTTTCCTTATTTTTGCAATTTTGCCTAATTAATTCCCTCAAGATTTTTTAGCATATTTTTAGATAAACATATCTTTCCCTATTTCAGTATCTACAGTTTACCATTTCTGCCCCCGATGAGCGACTCTTCCCACGTGTTTTCTGAGTGCTCTGTTTTCTCACCTCCCTGACGATGCTCATTTTTTTTTTTTTGTTCTATCTGGACAGCCATTTCCTAGACTCTTTGCCTCCCTGATGCTGTGGTTACTGATGGAAAGTCAGAGCATTTGCTAAGAGTCAGATCAAATGACAGCTTTTCCAGGAAGCCCTGACTTTTTCTACCAAATATGCATAATCGCTGGTCCTTTAAACTGGCATAATACTTTCAAAAATAGTTCCCAGTGGCACCCTGGCAGATGCTGTCTGTGTCCTGCTCATAGGACACTTGGCATTTCTCTGCATAGTGGCCTGACTTCTGTGCCAGTAGCTACTCCTCCCTGTCTGAGGCTTTCTCTGGCTTGCAGGGGTTGCTCTGCCTGGGCAGAAGTGCTAGGAATGGCCCTCAATCTATGGTGAACAAACACTCCAGCTTCCTCAACCCTTGTGTGGGATGACTGTTTGTCCAGGATTTCCAAGTAGGAGTGAGTAAGCCCCAGTGGCCCACAGTGGTAACTGGCTTGATAACACACCTTTTATTGACTTCCTTCCCTTCCTTGTCTCACTTTCCTTCTGACATTTTCTGAAGTCCCCTTCTGGATAAACTCAAATAACTTCAGGTTTTGCTTTTGGAGACTCCCAAAGTAGGTAGCAAGTATTCCCTGCCACCATAGTGAATAGTAACCCACACTCCCATGATCATTCCTACTCAACAGAAAACTCTTTGCAGACAGAGAACTAGGAAGAGAGAAAGCAAACCAAGAGAATGTCCTAGCTGAGAGAAGAGCAAGTGCATAGGTCACAAAGCCAACACATTCTTGATGTAGTCAAAGAACAGCAAGAGACCAGCAGGGCCTGGGTAAAGTGAGTTAGAGTCAGAATGACTAGAGCTGGAGATGAAGGCATGTGAGAAAGGTCCATCTTTCTCCTTCTTCACATAGGGAAGGAGGGTGGAGATGAGAACAAATGGACTGAAGAATTTTATGGCCTAATGACTATGGAAATGTAATATTTCTCATTAATGTCACCAATGTCTAAATGGATCTTAAATATTCCACTAATGCACACAGGCTATTTCTCCTGGTATTTGAATGTTATTAACATACATATTCAAGCTAATTAGAAATCTTAGGATTTTTCTGTTAAATAGAAAATTGGATATATGAACAAGGTTTCAGGTTATATATTTATTGATTAAACAGACATAAAGGCAGCATCGATTGTTGTGATAAGTAGTAGGGAGAGGTAAAAATGACCGTCTGTGAATTGGGCAGAGAAACTACCCATTTTCAGACTTGGAAGTGCCCATCATTGCATTTTGATTAAATCTTAAGTCTCTGCATTCTCATGTTATTAATCTCAAAGATGAATCAACCTAAATCTTGACATAAATCCTCCCCAAACCAGGGGATAAGAGCATTAACCCCAACCAGCTGTATCTGTGACTAGAGGCCATGAACCTTTTCTGCAGAGCTAAAAAATAGATTTCATTCTTGACCTGAGACATTGCCATCTATCTCAGAATTGATCAAAGTCTGCAAGACTGAGTAACTTTGAGGAGAACGTTCCCTGGAGGCCAAGTTGAAAGGTCTCCAAATCCATTTCACTTCTGATTGAAGGTAGACTTCCAGGATTTAAGTTATACCATGAACAGAGAAAAGACAGATAAATACAATAAGCCTATCTTGACTCCTTCCTTAAATGCATTTTCAGGAAAAAAAAAAAAAAAAAAAGAGGGATAATTCATTTGCATTAGATTTATTAATACTTTGTCTATGTTATGTACCTTGGTTTTGTGGTCCTGGTACCATGTCCTGCATGACAAATTACCCTAAAATGTAGTGTCTAAAAACAACAGAAGTACTTTGATTACAAATTAGCAATGTGGGCAGGGCTCAATGGGGGAGAGCTTCTTTCTGCTTCCCTTGGCTTACACTGGAAAGAGGGAGGAGAGCTGGAATAATCTTAAAGCCCACTCCTTGGAGTGTTTGGCATTTGGTGCTGGGAGGATCCAAGTGCCT
Source organism: Mirza zaza (assembly GCA_008750895.1). Lineage (NCBI taxonomy): Eukaryota > Metazoa > Chordata > Mammalia > Primates > Cheirogaleidae > Mirza > Mirza zaza. The sequence continues at coordinate 4,091 of VSMD01051391.1, forward strand.
GGGGCTGACAAGGCTGGGGCTCCTCGGGCACGGCTGTCTACAGGAGATCTCAACATGGTTGCCTCCATATTGCAGCTTCGGTGCAGCCAAACTGCTTACCCATCTGCTCGGGGTTCTCAAAGTGCACGTCCCAAAGGCTGGTGTCAGGCAAAGCCATGTTGCTGTCTCTTACCTGGGGAGGAGACAAAGACTCCAACTCTCAATGGAACAGTCTCAATGTTACACTGTAGGATGAGCAAGTGTGTTAGGATATAAAGAGGTGAGGTCATCTCTGAAAAATAGTAGGCCATATTTTGCCTTTTCTAATAGGTGCTGAATTGTAGACCTATGAATTTTCTTGCACTAATAGGCAAAATAACTCACAGCTTTCAAGGTCTGAGCCTGGATCCTTGAACAGAACAACTGGAAATGATAAAATGATTAAGAAAACACTCATTATATACGATGCTCAACATTTTTGCACATGGGTGATGCATTGGAATCAAAGAGAACTGAGTTTGAATTTCAGTCTGCTATTTTTAATTCAGTTATCTTCATCTATAAAAGAGAATTCCTATCTCAGGGTAGTTATGCTGATTAAATGAGATAATTCATGTAAACCCTGAGCAGAACACCTGCCCATATAGCTAGCTACTGGCTTTGGTAGGGGAGTGGTAGTGATGGGGACAGAAATTAATAGTAGTAATAACAGTGATGTATTTTTTTAAAAAAAATGTCCATTTTTAATTATCTCAATAGATTTTCTTCTGATGCTCTGCTAAATGCAACAATAAGTAGGTATCTTTTAATTTTATACCATTCAATCTCATAAGCATTAGTGCTTAAAAATTTATGCACATCTGATGAATGCACATTGATTTGAATTAAACAGAATCAAATCAAGTTCTCTCTAAAAATAATACCTGAGTTCTGTTCTTGGTTCAGCCAGGGAATGGCTGTAGAACTTGGAACTAGCATGCGTTGTGCATTTTGCAATAACTATAGCTTGCAATAACTTTAGGGTTGGCCTCTTACACTGTAGAATATCTGTTGGTTGGGATGATGGGCAAAAGTCTCTTTCACTAATGAAAACATGTAGCATATGCTTTCCAATGGGAGACTGCTGCAAATTCAGAGAAGCCTTGAGAGTCTACTGATGTCCTCCATGCTCTCTCCTTCTACTTGAGGATCCTGACCGCACTTTTTATCTGTGCTTCTCATTTAGCTTGGAACCTCAAACTCTCCCATGGCTTCTCTTGCATTGCTGTCTTGAACGGGTCCTCTGCTTTTACTCTCTAGCTCCACATTTCATCGCTATCTTGTATAATCTTTGAGAGCAAGTGATGACTGCTCTGCTTCATTAATTCTCTCATCCACAAATATATATGCAACACCCACCACTTGACAGGCGCTGCTCTCAGCCCTGGGAATGCGCAGTGAGCTACAGAAACGCCCTGTCTTAGGCTGGGCCCCCTGAGAAGTAGACTTGGAGACATGGGTTTCCCTACAAGCAGTTTGTTGGAGAGGGGATGTCAGGAAACACCTGATAGGTAGAGGAGTGGGAAGGTAGGACAGCAAAAAGAGGAGCCAGTAAGGGGATGTTTTCCAGCAAATTAAACACTGTGGGCAAGCAGAGTTTTGACCTTCGGGAAAACCCTGGGAAACTGCAGAAAACTTCCTCAGCGTTATCCCCCACCCCTGAAGGACGAAGAAACCAGGTGTTTATATTTCCACCAACTCCCATCAGGGCTGCTCACAGGGAGGGGCCACTTAATTCCTGGGCCCTCCTGCAAAAGTGGATGCCAGCAGCTAGAGAAAGCTCACAGGCAAATAATTGAGTGTTATGAAAGGTAGGCCAGTGTGCGTACAAATAATAAGAGCTGAGGGAATGTATTAATGTCTTAGGGCTGGCAAAACAAAGTATCGCCAACTGGGTGGCTTACAGCAACAGAGATTTATTGCCCCACAGTTCCGGAAGCTGGGAGTCTGAAATCAACATGTTGGCAGGGCCAGGCTTCCTCTGAAACACATCGAGGAATCTTCCAGGGCCTTTTCCTAGCTTCTTGGGGTCTGCCAGCAATCTTTGGCTTTCCTTATCTTGCAGATGCATCATTCTAATCCTCTATCTACACATGGCATTCTCCCTCTGTCTTCACATTGTTTTCCTGTTTTTCCTCTGTGAACTTCTCTGTGTCCAAATTTCTCCCTCTTATAAGGACATCAACCATGTAGGATTAGAACCCACCCCAAATGACCTCATTTCCTATAAGGAAGACCCTATTTCCTATAAGGTTGCATTCTGTTAAGACCCTATTTCCTATAAGGTTGCATTCTGAGGGTATGGGTTAGGGCTTCAAACAAATCACTTTTAGGAGATCCAATTCAACCCATATCAAGGGATAAAAGTGGGTGTACTGACAGCATCCGATCTGTAGTCTCTGCTCTGAACGACCTATACTCTAGAAAGGGAAAACTAACAATAAAGAAAATAAAGGAATACAATGTATAGTATATATGATAGTGATAAAGGCTGTGGAGAAAAATGAAAAAGGGAAGTAGGATGCTTCGTTGTACTCTCCAAAAGCCTTAGCACAGTTCTACTCACAAAATTGGGGTTTAATAAGTACTTGTGAACATCGTGGCTAAATGTATAAATATAGAGAGGCTCACTATTCACGTTATCGTCCACTGGATGTTTAGTATCTATCAGTGACCATTCCATTAGTGTACTGGGTCTCTGTGGAGCAGTTGTGTCTCTTTATTTTAATTGTTTATTTACTCACTATGGACTTCTGGCAGCTCCATGTGTTCAATGTTGAGCTCAGAAAAGTGACCAATTGGACATAATTTGCAATCTCTCTAGAGAATGTTTTTAAGTAAGGAGAGAGAGAGAGAGAGAGAGAGAGAGAATAATATATATATATATTGCCTCTAAAGCAAATTTTTCCTTTTTTTTTTTTTTTTTTTTTTTTGGAGAGAGAGTCTTGCTCTGTGGCCTGGGCTGGAGTGCCATGGTATCAGCCTAGCTCACAGCAACCTCAAATTCCTGAGCTCAAGCAATCCTTCTGCTTCAGCCTTCCAGTAGCTGAGACTTACAGGCATGCACCACCATGACCAGCTAATTTTGTCTATTTTTAGTAGAGTTGGGGTCTTGTTCATTGCTCAGGCTGATCTCAAACTCCTGAGCTCAAGTGATCCACCCACCTCAGCCTTCCAGAGTGCTAGGATTATAGGCTTGAGCCACTGTGCCCAGACAACAAAGCAATTTTTTAAAACAACCTAAGGTAAGAATGTCAACACAGAAACACTCTCCTAATTTACTGAGGTGGACATGGTAACACGTATTTCTACTCACCTCTTAAGGCTCTTCTTTAGCATATTTAAGTTAACTTTTTAGTGCATAATATCTCTTTAACAACTCAGAAATGGGCATTCTGAGCACTGGAGGTATAAATTTTATATAACTGTGCTGGCTTTCTTTCAGTTTCATGGTGGAGGAAATTATACCAATAAAAAAAAGCTTATAGCTCTATGTACTGTGTGGAGAAAAATGACATTAATTCTAAACAATGGGGAATAATTGAGAGCTGCTGTCAAACAGTACAGTGACAGAAAAATCACCTTGCTGATCTCCTTTGTATCTTTGAATAATTATCAGATATAAGAAAGGAATGGGTTGGTGCTATAATCCCTTTATGTTATTATTGGAAGAAAGACTATTTTAATCTTATTTTGACAATCCCTTATCTAAATTGTTAACGACTTCTTTACTCTGTATTATTGGGTTAAGTCCTCAGTTGTGGTCACTGATGATTGGACATCCTCTCAGCTTTTTCAGATCTTGCTCCCTGGGTCCTGCGTCCTGAGACCTATCGGGTTCCACTCAATGCTGATCTTAAATACATAGGTTTTTTTTTTCCTCAAAGCTACTAAGCACAGTTTGAATGTCAGTGCTTTCAATTAAACCTTCTAGGTTTTGTGCTGGTGTTAAATAGGCCACCACTGGGGTTGGTTGCTTCCAATAAATGTAGAACTAAGGGAAACTGTAGGGTGTAGAGAGAGATGATCCTTTAAACCAGTATAATGGAGATAAAAGATTGAACAGACTGCTCTTTTTCTTGCTTGACTTAGAATAGACATGTTGTAAATGATACTCTTAAACAACTGAAACACGGTAAAAAAATATCCACTGACAAAGGCAAAAAAGAAAAAAGGAGAGAAAAGAACTTTTACTTAACGGTGTTAGTTCTTGGCAATGCGTATATTAAAACAGAAAAGACAGGCAGTCTCTTTCTTCGGGGTTGATTTCATGCTCGACAAGATTACATAGTGAAGAGTCATTGGAACTGCTGTCCTTCCCTTTCCTCCTAGCAGTCTTTTTGTGGCCTGTGCTGAGGATGACGTCAGCCTGCTGTAATTGTCATGCAGGCAGAAAGGCTAAGGGGACAGAGACAAAGCTGGTGGACCCCTGCAAGCTGACTGCTTCTCACTGCAAGCACCTGAGTGTCTTCCTGAGAGCTTTCTCTGGCAGTGGGAATCAGGCTTGGCCCATTCACAAGGCAGGTAAGAAGGCCAGGGGAGTGGAAAAGACACTGTTCCTGGAGCAGTCCTCAATCTTCTCCCCTTGAGTGAGACAACTTTGAAAGAAGAGGTGTGTCCTACACTCTCTCCCAGAGGTCCCCAGCTGGGTGGAGCTCTAGTTGCTCACAGTTATAAGCTGCCTATTAATGCACCCAGGATTGGCTTCTTTCCTTGCTCTGTCTTCGTACCCACTTTCTGCTAATGTTTCCTGGATTGCTCCCAAATCGACTACTTGTACCCATATACTAGTTTTATCATCACTCTGAAGATTTTAGTGTGTTTGGATATAAAGGAGCTCTTTAGCTTTTATAATTGCACTTTTCTTCTTTCCTCAAAGAAATATTTATACCAATTTTTTTTCTGGAAACATTTCAATGTTGCTTAAAAAGACCTAGAAGAGAATCATGAAGACTGAACCTTTGTAATTTAATGAAGGAGTCTCCATGTAGTTTCTGAAACCTTAGAGGTGAAGATATCACATCTTCCAGAAATTCAATAAGCTTTCTGTGGTCTACAATAGTCAGGATATTGGCACATACATACTCTGGTTAAGAGAATGTATAAACAATTTTGAAGAATTGGTCTATGAACAGGGATAGCATAATGTTTTGTTTTGTTTCTTTTTTATTTTTGAAATAATTATCGAGATTCTCTTATGAAAATATTTTGAAAATTGATCCCCCATGCATAATGGGACTCCACTAAAGCTTAGGAATGGGATACTTACCACATCCTGGAGAAGGGTTTGCTCACTCCTGTTGTAAATTTCCTTGCATTATGAAACTTGCAGAAGCGATTATCATACTCCAGTAAGAGACACATGGGGCACGAATGGGAATATTAATAGGGAGCTTAAGCTTTTATTCAAATGCAGTTCACTTTTAGGTCTCAATTTATGACCACCACCCCATACAGATTTTCCCAAGAAGCATTTCAAAATGATTCTTGGTGATTAGCTATCAAATAGAAAAAGTAGTAAGATAATTAGCCTGTCCTTTATAAGAACGTTTCCACAATAGAACTAGGACTTACAGGTCCTAAATACCCAATATTAGGTTGTCTCTTCCTTCTGCTGAGTGTTGAGTGGTTGCCAAGGCCATGAAGATGGAATTGTCAAGGCTTAAAGATGAGCACCTGCAGAAGTCATTTCTCTAATTTATCCCTTTAGAAGGGGTTTGTGTGGTATAAAATTGTACAAAAGTAAATACTTGTGTCCAATACCAGGGTAGTGTATTTCCTATGATGGCAAAGGCCTTGGGGTGCGACCTCTGTGTGTTGGAGATTGTGGGAAGAATCCCCCATCTTCACTTTTTTATCTTTTATCTTCCAACCCTGCCCAGATCCAGTCCAATCACTGAGTTGCACAGGTTTATGGTAAAGATGCAGGAATCTAAAACCTTGGGAGAAGTCTTGTCCTAACAGAGGAACCAAAAAAGAATCTCCTGTTGTCCAAAGAGTGCACGATCCATGTTATTTTTCTCTTTCTTTTTTCTTTTGCCACTCAACCTCAAAGTAGCCCTATTTACACAAACTACACAACATTGTGAGAGGTGAAACATCTGAGAAGATTCTACCTTTTTGGCTGGAGATATCAGTAAAAGAGGTCATTGGGAATTGGAGACTATTGGAGAAAAATCAGAGAGCAAAGAGCTGGAGAAATGGATCTCCAAATTTTGGGTATGTAATGATATAATTCTTGGACTCACCCCTGAGCTGGGTGTGTGTGGAACAGCTCCATCAACGAATAGCAAAGTCTTCGAGGACTGAACTACAGTATAAACCATGACCAAAATTCCAAGCTATCCTCTGATTGGAGCATGCACCAACCCAAATCAAATAGCATAACAAAGACTTTGAACTGACATTGGGACCAGCACCACTGAAGGTGAAATTTCTTGGCAGTCTAAAGCTAATGTTGACTATTAGTTATTTAAAAAACTCAACATTTTCCAGAAGATTATAATAGGACCTAGAAACTTGCAAGATAAAATTAAAATGTCATGGATACAATCCAAAATTATGACATATAAATTGAATTAGGAAAATCCAATAAATACAGAAGAAAAATTATAATAAATAGATGCCAAACTTAAGATAATCTAAGTCTTAGAATAGCCATTCAAAGACTTTAAAGCAGCTATTATAACCATCTTCTATGAGGTAAAGTTAATACTCTTGAAAGATACAAGTGCCCAGCAAAGAAATAGGAATAATAAAAAAGAACCAAATGGAAATTTGAAAACTAAAATACGTGATATCTGAGATTAAAAAAAAATACACTGTAGAGGCCCAATGACAAAGTGAAAGTGAGAGAGGAAAGATTCCAACAGAAATTATACAATCTGAAGAATGCAGAGGAAAAGATTGAAAAATATGAACAGCACCTCAGAGTCTTCTGAGACAGTATCAACAGGTCTAACATTCATATCTTTGGATTACAGCACATAAATATACTCTAGAAGGGAAAGAGTTTGGTGTAGAAAGAAACATATTTGAAGAAATAATGGAAGAAAACTCCCCAAATTTGCTGAAACTTATACAAATTCAAAAAGCTCAGTGAATTAAAACAAACAAAAAAAGACTAACTAATACAAAGCCCCACTCAGGCACATAATAATTCAACTACCGAAAATGAAAGTAAAACAAAACTTGAAAATGGTCAGAGAAAAGGAATATATAACATAGAGAGTAATATTTCAAAGGGCTATAGATTTCTCGTCAGAATCCATGAAGATTAATAAACAACCAAATAACATTTTGAAAGTACTGAAAGAAGAAAAAAACTTGTCCACCCAGTATCCTATATTGAGAAAAAATATCCTTCCGTAATGAAGACAAAATAAATATTCTCAGATAAAGGAAGCATAGGAGACTTTGTCACCAGTAGACTCTCTATAAAATGAATGCTAAAAGAAATTCTTCAGGCTGAAGGAAAATGATACTGTAAGGGAACTTGAAGCATTAAGAATAAAGAAAAATTAAAAAAAAAATAAATATCTGGGTGAAGATAATTTTTTGAAAAAATTATAATACTGTCTGGAGGTTTTTAAGTGTAACCAGATGTAATATGCTTTGGTCAATACAGGCTGCTATAACAAAATACCTTAGACTGCCTAATTTATAAACGACAGAAATCTATTGCTTATGGTTCTGGAAGTGAGGAAGTCCAAGATCAAGGAACCAACAGATGTGGAGTCTGGAAAAGGCTTGCTGTCTGCTTCATAGATGTCACCTCTTGCTGTGTCCCTACATGGCAGAAGGAGCAAGGCAGCTCTTGTCAACCATTTTTATGGGGGTACTAATCCTATTCAAAGGGCAGAACCCTCATGTCTTAATCACTTCCCCAAAGGCCCCACCTCTTAAAACCACAACCATGAGGATTAGGTTATAATATGAATTTTGGAGGAGTACATTTAGATCATAGCGAATATATATGGAAAATAGTTTTAAAGGGCAAGAAAAGGTACAGGATCTTACATGGTTGTAAGGTTTCTATGCTTTAATGAAGCAGTGAAGCATTAACTCTAAGTTGAGTTTGAAAAGTTATATAGATGGAGAGTGAAAGAGAGAGAGAGAGAGAAATTCCTAGAGAAACCACTTAAAAATGATACAAAAAATAGTTAAAAAACAATAGATAAATTAAATATTAAAAATATTTAAATAATCCAAAATAAAGTAAGAAAAGAGTAGCTAAAGAATCAAAACAGAGGGGACAAATGGAAAACAAATGGTAAAATGGTGGACTTAATTTAATCATATAATCAGATTAGATGAAAAGTTAAGACTCAACTAAATGCTGTATATAAAGAACCCACTTTAAATATAATGATAAAGTTAGGCTAAAAGAATGGGAAAAGATGTACCATGCAAACCCTGTTGAAAGGAAAGCTGAAGGGTTATTTTAATATTAGACAGAGTTGGGTGAGGAAAATTACCAGGGACAAGTAGATCAATTCACCAGGAAGGTGAATAAGAATAAGAATTCCGAATCTGTTTATACCTCATAGGAAAGCTCCAAAATATATAAAGCAAAATAATAATTAAAAACCTGTAAAGAGAAACAGACATATTCCCAACTGCTCTTGACAACTTTAGCACTAACCTACTTTCTTTCTCTATGAATTTGCCTATTCTGGATATTTTATATAATTGGAGTCATGCAATATGTGGTCTTCTGTGACTGGCTTCTTTCACTTAGCACAGTGCTTTTAAGGTTGATCCATATGGTAACCGTGTCATCAGTATTTCATTCATTTATGGCTCAATAATAAGCTATTTTGTAGATATATTATTTTGTTCATCCATTCATCAGTTGGTGGACATTTGAGTTGTATCTGCATTTTGGCTATTACAAATAATGCTGCAATAAACATTCATGTACAAATTTTTATGTGATGTGTGTTTCAATTCACTTAGAAGTGAAATTCTAGAAGTGGAATTTGGGGTCATATAGTATAATAACTCTATGTTTGACTTTTGACAAACTACCAAATTGTTTTTCTCAACCCATATTATCTCAATTGACCTATCTCCAAGTTAACCAATTTTTCTGCCGGCTCACATTTGCTGCTAAGCCCCTCTAGAGAATTTTTCATTTCAGTTATTAAACTTTACAATTCCAGAATTTTTAAGTTTCTTTTTATAATTCTCTCTCTAGTTGATGAACCATCATTGTCGTACTTTCCTTTAATTCTTAGACGTGATTTTTTCTTAGTTCTTTGGATGTACTTTATAATATAATAGCTAACTTAAAATGCTTACCTGATAAGCCAACATCTTAGGCTGTTTGGGGACATTTTCTATTGGCTGCTTTTTTTTTTTTTTTTTTTTGTATGGGTCATACCTTCCCTTCTTTGCATGGCTCATAACTTGTCAAAATCTAGACATTGTAGATAATAAGTGACAACTCTGTTTCCAGATTCCCCCCTTAGTCTCTCCCCATCCCTGAATTTTGTTGTTGTTGCTGGCTGTTGTTGCTTGTTTGTTCATCAACTGTCCTAGACTTATCCTGTAGATTCTGTATTCCCTGCAGTATGCGGCCACTAAGTTCCCTTGCTATCAATATTTTAATTATTGTTTTCATTATTATTACTGGGACCTAGGGGTCACCCTTGGGTCAGTATATTTTAGGGGTACTGATCAGTCATATTTCCTGAATTGCCTTGAGTCAGCAACTGTTCCACCTTTTGCCAAGGAGATCTGTGTGTGAAGACACACCTTCAGACATCAGGCAGTATAAGAACCAGCTTTAGCCGTTACTTCCTGATTGTGCAGGGCTTCAAGGTCAGTCATTGCTGAGTGATTGGAGCTTCCTCCTCTCCTAATTCTTTCCCAGGCATGCCCTGGTCGTGTGCATAGCCCTGCATATGTGTGGGGCCATTCTAGAGTCTCAGAAATATGTCCCAGCTTTTCAAAGTCCCCTAGGGTGGTCATCTAGTTCTCTAAGATTTCCTTTTCAATTTCATCCAGGCTCCTGTTTGCCCTAAGTGAAATTACAGCCTCAGGCAGCTTTCATGCCACAGTGTTACTAGTAGATCGCTATTGTTTCCACTCATGCCCAGAGGATAGCACATTTTTCCTCTGATTTAAACTTCAAGTCAATTCAAATAGAAACAACAACCTGACTGGGAATGGGGCTTTTCCAGGGAGCTGCTAATTTGAGGAACATATTTACTGTCCTCTGGAGATGCATCTTTGCAGGAAGCTCCAAAGAGGTCAGTTTTCTCTGTGGGATGCCAGGCTGCAGGCATTTCATGGTCACCAGGCCACTGAGCTGGGAGAGGAAGGGGAGGGAATAGTCCCAAGTGAAAATGTCACAGACCTACTATTTTTAAGAAATGGTTGAATTTGATTGTTTTGTCTATATTTTCATTGTTTTGTAGGGGCGTGGGTTTATAGATGTCCTCATTCCAGGATTTCAGCTAGAGAGTCTTAATCAAACTCAGGTATTTCAAAGTAAAACAAGCATGCTGTTAATCCCTATGCTTAGTTTATAATGACTTAATGAATATCAAGTGCTTAGAAGAGTTTTGGGCATACATACTAAGTATAATAAGCATATAAGTATATGAGTGTTAGCTATTGTTATTGTTAATTTCCTCTCCTCCCCAAGAGTGGCTTCTTTCTTCTGCTTCCATTTGGAGCGCACTATTTGGAGCTACAAATGCTATGAAGTCATTGATAGCTGAGGAAAGCATGTAAGATGTATTTTCACAGATTTAACACAATAACTAAAATCAATGCAGAGAGTTTCAGACTCCAAGGTAGTATGCTGCGGAGGGATAACTTGTATCAAGCCTGTGAGTAAAAGTAGGGCTAGTTTTAAGCAGTGACTAGAGAGAAATTTAGAGTAAGAACAAAGGCAATAACTTACAATAGTGTCTCTCCATTCTTCAATTTAACCTTTTCAAATTAAAAAATAGATATATTTTACTTTTAAAAAACCTAATTGAGTGGGAAAATACTCTCTCTGTTTTTGTTTTTAAGCTCCATTTCTGGAGACTTTCTGTCCATAGTCAAGTTATAATGGGAGCATATCCTCATTAGAAGTGAGGTATTAATATACAGGAAGAAATTGGAAGCCTCCTGAATGATGCCATTTTACCTATATATTCTAAATGGAAAACAATCCTCAATCTACATAGGGTAGAAAAGCTTGAACCAGACTAGCATGAGCCCTGTGGGGTGGCTAGAAAAGTGTCCTTCTTGGAGCAGGATGTAGGAACAGAATTTTATAATTTTTCAAAGAATAAAAATTACCTGAAGTATAATAATAGTAGCTCTTAATAATCTGTGACAAACTGAACTAAGACCTATGAGGGGATATAGTCATCTTACAAATTAAGATAAGGCTGAGTGTCTGCATTTATCAGTGAAATGGAAGTCCCACCTTGAGCTGAAATTGGTATTTATTTAGACACAAAGAGGCAAATCTGACAAACTTTGTTGACAAATCCTTGTTGACAAACAAGGATTATGCTGCCAAGAGCCAATCTGCATGGGGAATTTTTATTTTATTTTTGTTTAGAGAGAAGCAAAAAATGTGGCTTTTTACAAGGATGCGTAGAGAGAAGGGCACAGGTGAAGGCATTCTCTTGACCCAGGGAGCCCTGCCTAAGTGTCCAGGTGTCCAGGCTTGGAGCAGATGCCCCTCCCTCTGCAGGCCAATGCTGGGTGGATCCACGGTGTGAAGCCCCATAAGCTCCAGGAGGCTGTCCCCCCACCCCCAAAACACACAAAGGTTCTCTCCTTGACCAAACTCTAGACAGGCTCCTCTGAGCTCCTGCTCCTCAAGATCTCAACCTGGGCCTATCAAGACGTGAACAAACACTAACACAGTTTCTAGTAGCTTCAAGCCACATCCCTAAAACAGCCCTGGCCCTATTTCAATGCCTGCCTGAGAAACTCAAGGCTGCCAGAAAGCGTTCACTGTTTGTTCCAGCCATCGCCTGAGGATAGGGCCTCCGTCCCCCAGTCTCAGTGGGAGGACAGAATCCTAACTTCCCACTACCAGCTAGCAGACACAGCTGACCAACCCTTTGTAATTTTTCATTTCCTTGACTCTACTCACTCCCCCTTCCTCCCTCCCTACTCCCTCATCCTCCCTTTAAAACACCCCTTCTTATCTGCACAAATCAAAGTTGAGCTCTGTTCATGCTGGACTCTTTTTCCCTATTGCAATACTTATTACTGATTAAAATCTGCCCTTCCCACTTGAGCTAATGTCTTATGTTGTTTATCTTTGACACTCCACCAACAGAGTTATCACTGTACCACAACGGACAATGGCAGCAGCTGCTTCTCAGGTAGAGGCCACCAACCAAGGGGATTCTGCAGGAAGATAAAAGGGGTGGTCAGTGAATTTGAGTGAGACCTGCTTCTAGGGAAGCCTGGAAAAAACTGTGGGAAGCTTAAGAAAGGAACTTGAGGACCTACTTTATGCCATGATGCTCTTATGCATAGGTTAGAAAAATTGGAATGATGACAGTGACTATGACAGCTGTAATTTCTATAAGCTCTTGAGGACTGAAGACACTGTAATAGTCCCTGATTACTGAATCCCTCCTAATGCCCTGCAGTGCGGCGTGTTCTTATCTATGGTGCTTATGGCAGTTCTTCAAGGCTGCTTTCATTTGCCATGGTTAATAGATGAGGAAAGTAAGGCAGAAAAATGGAAGCGACTTTCCCAAGAACACACACCTGGCATTTGCCAGAACCAGAATTGGAACTCAGATCTTCTTCACCAAAAATATTATTCTCATTTCAATACTCCTGTCTCATGGCACCTGTAGAGGCATTTTTCTTATTTATACCTTCAAAATGTCTGTATACCAATTTCCAGTGAGTAAAAAGAGCCAGTACAACAACAACAACAAACTTCAAATAAAAAAGGCAAAGGAATAATAAAAGGAACCTCTACTGTGAGTGTGTCATTGGGTCCTACAAATTCGCTATGAGAAACCTGAGGAATGGAAAATGGAAAAGGGCACAAAAAATGTAAAAGAAACTTGACCCATAAGGCCATTCATGTGATAATTTACAGTGCTGAAGTAATAATTGCCCCCTGTTCATTTACCCAAGGTGGGAAAATAAAGTTCATTTCAAAAGCTGAAATGCTGATAATTGCTTATGTGTGCTTCCATTTTAGAGAGAAAAGCATTGCTGAAGCTGGGATTGTTCCAGTGAAAAGATGGTCATTGTGGGAACAGTTTGGTGAAATGTATGAATTGGATAAAGAAGAAGAAGGAAAAAAAGAAGGGGAAGGAGAACAAGGAGGAGGAAGGTGGAGGAGGAAGAGAAGGCAGTGGTGGCCAATTATGTTTAAATATAAATTAAACCAATTCCTACTAGATAAAATAAGTGCAGAATTGCTAAACAAATTAGCCAGCAGGATGTTACTATTCCAATCAACATCATGCTGGTACATGAGAAGGGCTAATTTTTTTGGATTAACAATTGTTATTGACAATTTTCTTTCTCAAGGATCTGGGCCCAGGCATCTTGGCTAATTTATGAAGTTGATTTTCTAAGCTGTTAGGGTTTTCAATACTGAGGCTGATAGTGAGGCCTACTACTATAGAGTGAATTTTGTTCCCTTCTCAAATTCATGTGTTGAAGTCCTATACCACATTGTGACTGTATTTGAAGATAGGGCCTGTAAGGAGGTGATGAAGATTAAATGAGGTCATAAGGGTGGTCTTAATGTGATAGGACCTTAATCTGATAGGACTAGGGTGCTAAAAAAAAAAAAAAAAAGAGGAAAAGATATCAGATCTCTCTGTCTACACACACACACACACACATACACACACACACGCACATACGTACACACAGAGAGGAAAGGTTATGTAATGACACAATGAGAAGGTGGCTGTCTGCAAACCATGAAGAGAGCCCTCACCAGAAACCAACTGTACTGGCTCTTTGATCTTGGATGTCTAGCTTCCAGAATTGTGAGAAAATAAATGTCAGTGGTTTAAACTCAGTCTATGGTATTTTGTTACGGCAGCCCCAGAACCTTAACACACTCACATAGCAACAATTTTCAGATTTGGGGGTGCCTATTTCATGTGCCTTATTGTATTGTGTCAGTCCCATTGTCTTCCTCTGTCAGTCCAAGTGTTTCAAGATACATGAGCAATGGCAGGGATTCCCAAGTTGTTGTAACTACCCTTGGGAGAATTTTATTTTATTTTTTCTTTTATTTCAATAGATTTAAGTGGTACAAATTGAATTCCATTACATGTATATATTGTATAGTGGTAAAGTCTGGGCTTTTAGTGCACCTATCAGCTGAATAGTGTATATTATCTTAGGTGAATTTTAAAATGAATGATGTGAATTATGTTTGACAAGTACTTGTTTCCATTTAATTTTGTTGCCTATAATTTCTAGTGACCTATGTGTTTTCCATCTGCCTTACTTTTCCTTCAACCATGCATAATTTTGTTACCTTTAAAGTTGCCATTTAAATACCACTTAAAAGTGTTTTTACAAGGACTTTGCAATATCACAGAAAGAGTTTTGGCCTTTTAATTCCAGATATCTTTCACATTCATCTAGGAAGGAGAGATGATCTGAGGAAAGGGCAGATAAAAGACACACAGTTTCCAAGTTTTCTAGAACTCACTAAAGACACGGATGAAACAAAATTGTCCCCAGGCATCTAGCACTAGGGCTATCCATTCTTTTAATGTAGTTTTGGAGCACTGATATTGAGCTACGTTAACAGAAGCACAGCAGGCAAAAAGTACTCATTTAATCAATCCTAAGCCTACTCCTCCAGACCCCTTATTGTCTCTACCCCTGTTCCCTTGTGAACTCTTTAAGGAAAGGGACCCTGTGTCTTGACTTACCTCAGTGTCTCCAGCACATGGCACTTATCACACACTCCAAAATAAATGTTGAGTTGTATCAAAGCCCACCTGACCTCATTAATATCTTTTGTCCTTTAAAAACCAGATTCCATAATAAAACTGTAACAGAATTAAAGTTATTTCACCCTAATTGCATTTTAAAGTCACATTTCTTTCATTCACCGAGATGTAACAAGTACATGCATTTCCCTGGAAAACGGTGCAACTCTATAAATTCATGACAAGTCCTTCAAACAAAGGATGAGGAAAGCGGATCAATTTAGCCAGACAATAAAAATTAAGTTACTTCTATTTTGACTAAAGAAAACATCTTCTTTTATGGGAGAATTTCAAAACTGCAAATTACAATTTAAAATGATAGCTGAAGGGCATAATCTACAGGAAGGCAATTTTTGTAAGATATATTAAATTTGAACTTTTCTATTATATTTGATGAGATGTAGAATCAGAGGTTTTTAAAACTGGAAATATGGAAGGGGCCTTGGAGAGCTCCCACTGAAAACCAAATCACACACATATACACAAAAAAACCCTTTTCTATGGGTAAAAATGGAAATTTGATTTTGAAAGATGGAGCAGCATTTCCTCAGAGGTCTCTGTGCCAAGTGGTTTTCAAATAAAGAAACAGATAATAAAACTTTCTGTTCTCTTAATATATGGTTAACACACACACACAGACACCCACCACAAACCAAAAAAACAGGCACTCATCATCTGCTAAAGATATTGCACGTTGCCATGACACCACAATGGGATTCTAGTTGGCTTGTTTACCTGGAGAATCCTTACATTGCATCCTCCATACCCTTTTAGTTCTAGGAGCCTCAGCATTTTGTTATATTTTGGTCTTTTTTTCCTAATTTTCTCTCCTGACACCAAATAAATAATTCAGGGACATAAAGATATAGCAGAAATAACAAGAGCTTTGCAATCAAACAGACTCAGATTTGCATTCTGCTCTGCCATTTCCTAACAAGCTGGTCTTGGAGAGCCACTTAGTTGTTCTCATTTTCAGCTGAATGATGAGCCTAATGATGATGCCTGCTAGTGGCATTGCTGAGGGGGTTAGAGATAGTTTATATAAACTAGATACAATATCTACCACACAGGAGGCACTCATTGATCATTATTGAGTTTTCACAGGGAATTGACCAATTTGTCACCCTGCTGTAGTTTCTCAGTTTCAATCCAGATTGAGTTGTGACCTCAGTTATTTTATTTATGTCCCCATGTAGATCCATACTGATTTGGATCAGGTCATGCGAAAAACAGCACTAGATATGTTCACCTTGGTTCCAACTCAGAATCAGTAAAAGTCATGATATCAGGAGATAAGGGCAAAATTGACTATCCACCAAAATAGACACACACACACACACACACACACACACACACACACAGTTTCTTTGACCAACTCATCCACCTCCAAGAAGTACCAGTAAATACACAGGAGCTATTTACTCTATTGAATATTATGAGCAATTAAGTCCAAAAATGTTCACTGAAAACCATTTTGTGTCAGGAACTTTACAAGATGTTTGGGTAGCAGTAGTAAACCATAATTTGGACTTCATGAAGTTTAGATATAACAGAGAAAACAGGAACTCAAAAATGCAAGCCCCTTTCCATGATTTTTTTTCTTTGTTATTCCTCTTTCTTCCCATGAAAATTTAACAGACTTACAATCAATTTTCTCACAGTCTGGTTCTCGGTTATAGGACACTACCTATTTCCTGCTGATGTAATAAGGCTTCAAGACCCTTTATTTGCATTTGTATATAGTGCTCTTTAGCCAAAAAATAGTTCAATAACTACAATGAAGATTTTTCAGCAAGGAAGAAAAAGTGAAAAGGAATAGAAATTCGTGTCACCTGGTCGAACCAGGGTAAATATATATAATAAATAATCTGCCCCAAGATGTGTTCTCATCCTCCATGTTGATCAGTTTACCTTTAGTGATAGAGAATGAATGAGTCGAGGCATAACCATTCTGTATCTTACCCACTTGCTCCCCCACACTGTGTTATTAGCAAGAATGCACAGGTCCATGTGCATTCCTGGATGCTATCTGGATGATAAAAATTCAAGTTCAGATTGGTTTTTATTACTTTGGAAGACTCTTTGGCAGTATTCACAAAGCTAAACATGCTCATCACTTCTGGTAATTCTATTCCTAGATACGAATTCAACAGATAAGATCTATTAATCACATACTGATGAATTCAACACTGAAGTGTTCATCAGATGACATATATAAGAATTATATGGCATCACTACTTTTAATAGCCCTAAACTGAAAACAACCCAAATACCCATCATTAGTAGAATGGTAAATCATTTGTGGCTTATTTATACATTAGGTTATAGCATAGCAATAACAAGGAATGATCTATAATTATATATATCATAAATGAATCCCATGAACATAATAAGTTTCAGTTAGACAGGAGGAATAAGTTTTGAGATCTACTGCACAGAAGGGAAATTAGAGTCAATAATAACAATGTATATTTCAGAATAACTGAGAGACTAAAATTTAAATGTATTATATCACCACAAAAAATGTCAAATAACAAAGAAATTGATTGTGACATTTTAAATTTTTATTCTTATTCCTGAAGGTATTTATAAAAGAAATGCTTCATGTTCAAGTACCTTTGACTCTTCAAGTCAATTCTGAAAGAGCAACTTACTTAATGACTTGAGTGTTTATATACTACCCCACAAAAATGTTTTGTCCCCGATCCTTCCCATCCCTCCCTGAGAGATACAGAAAGTAAAATGAATAAAATATGGAAAAAAAAGTGTCAAGTAAGGTGATAGATAGGTTAATCATCTTGATTTAATTACTCCACGTTATATACATATATCAAAACATCACCTCGTACTCCACAAATGTTTGCAATTATAATTTGTCAATTAAAAATAATATAAAGGAAAAAAAGGAAAAAGTGTCCCCTGTATGATTCTTCTTATTCCTTATTATTTGGGCTAAATTACCTTAGAGTTAGAAACTAGGATACTGATGGGAACTAGGATACTGATACTTTGGGAAGGTAGTCATTGGGAAGGGGTATAAAAAAGTTTCTGGACTGCTTAACGTTCTCTGTCTTGATCAGGATGTTTGTCATATGGGTATTCCCGCTTTGTAAAAATTAATTTATGATTAATTTATTATAATTTATATGTGTTTCAGTATATAGGTTATACATCAATAAAAATCGCCCCCAAATTTAGGTCTTTCTCATAATGGATGGGAGGAGCATAAGAAGTGGAGAGAACTGGTCCACAAGTCTAAGAGATCATCACGTTCAGTGTGATCATTGCTTCTCTAAATATCTAAGAGGCAAAGGTGAGTCTGATGTCTGTACTTCAACGTCTGTGCCTTCTTTTCACCCCTTGACTTCCAACTTCTGCCCTTGGAGATAATCGAATCCAATGCTAGTGGCCAGGAGCCTCAGTCACCGAACCAGCATTTGCTTGAACTAGGTCCTGTTAGCATCCTCTTTTAACTGCATGCCAATGTCACCGAAATGGACAATACTCATTTTAGCTAAAAGCCTCCTAGGTTATGAGTAAACAGCCTGCCTACGCAAGCTATTTCATTGACATGGCTTACCAGGATTCTTTAGTTTAAATAGAAAGCAGAATCTGAATGACTTACTTTGTTCTTCCACAAGAAAAAGCATTGTCCTCATGTAGGCATCAATTTATTCATCGATCAGTCACAGAGAATCTTCTATACTCCAGGCCCTGTTGTAAATCCTGAGGATAAGGAAAAAAACCACATGTAATCCCTGTCCTCATGGAACTAATAATCTAGCCAGGAGTCCACCTATTTAATAAATACCTAAAATGATGTGCTGTACCATAAGAGGGGATTATACAAAAGGCCTTGAAATAACAGAAAAAATGAGTAATTTCCAGAGATCAAAGGAGACTTGAGTGAGAGGGGAACAACTGTGCTTGGTTGTAAAAAATAAAGTTGGGCTTTCAAAGATGAAAAGAGGAATGGGGGGGTCCAGTCCCCTTTGCAGGGAACAGACCCTGCAAAGCCCTTGCTGCGAAAGTGTGTGTTGTGTGGTGGTTCGTTGACCAATGATCAGAGATTGTGTGCTTGAGGGGCAGTGGGGGAGCGAAGGACAGCAAGTGTTTGGGGCTGGATTATAAAAGTACAGAAAATGCTGTTGGTGCCCACCCAGATCTCCTTTTCCTGGCCAGTGTGTTCTTCCTCCAGCTGCTGTGAGTGTTAGCTCAGTCCTTCCTCCTTCTCCGGAGAATTTCTCTTGGTCTATAGGAGTCACCTCACCCAGAGTGGCCTGAAAGGCCATAGCCCTCACTTCCCTGGGCAATCTGCAGCCAATAGCTGACTGATCTGGAGGGTATAGAAGCCTGTCCCTTGCTTCAGGATGAGGAAACTCTTTGTGCTGTTCACCATCCTGACTTCCCCTTGGGACCAGGCTGAGCCTAGACCTCAGCTAAGCCCACATCCTTGCTCAGCCTCTTCTACCTGTTCCACCTGCTTCCTGTAAATCCTTCCATCTGAGAGCATTCCTCACTAAATCACGTGCACAAGAACCCCTGCCTCACACTCTGCTTTTAAGGAGGCTGACCTAAGTCTTCAATTTTGATCCTGTAAATAACAGGAAGCCAATGAAGCTTTTAAACCAGTGGAGTGAGTCAATCAGAACTGCATTTTGTAAAGTTAACACCATCATAATTTTGAGAATAAATCCTCTGGTTTATTTTTAATGTAAGAACATATTGCTTTTAAACACTACTCTGATATAACTTCTTCATGCCCAATTTGAGGAGGGGTGTGTGTGTGTAAGAGAGAGAGAGAGAGAGAGAGAGAGAGATTCTAACTCTTGAGGAGAATGTGATTGCATCTGGAAAAAATAGAAAGGGAATTTTCCCTTTCATGTGTTTATTTTCTTATAATTGAAGGCACTTAGGAAATTTCACCCCAAAATATGACTCTTTGGTATAAAGAATATTTTGAATTAAAGGCCCTTGGAGGAAGGAATTTTTCCTATATCTGCATAAACCAGATGGACCCACCAACAGATCAATTGACTTCCCCTCCCCTCTATGTTATCTTACTATATTGTAGGAAGGAAGACGAAAATGAGACCAGACCTGGCCCAAATTATTTTATTTTATTTATTTATTTATCTATCTTCTATTATATTAGTTTTTCTTCTTTTTTTAATTTTTTTTTGTTTGTTTCCACAGACCATTCAAACTCTCACTTGGACAAATTATTTTAAATATATTAATACTATCTATCTCTCAGGGTAATTTATAAGTCAATCTGTTTCCCCATCCATTCATAATTCCTAGCAATCATTTATTGTCCCTAAACAGATTTGCCTACATTCTTCATCTCTCCCTCCTCTCTAAAAGGAGGGTCTACAAATTTCTGGACCTCATTGGGATATTGGGTAATCACTCTGTGATTCTCTCTGTGTGTAGGGTCAAGAAACCTCTTTCTCTTATTATCTGCCTTAATTGTGAGTTGATCTTTCAGTGAACTTTCTGGAGAAAGGGGCAGTTCCCCTCACCCCCACATAATTGTACTCTAGGATTTCCCCTTTGTTTTATTATTTGTACATGGTGGTTTTTATCATGTTTCTTGTGGCAGTTATTACTTCTCATTCCTGTGTGCTTTGTTTGAAAAAATATTCTTATCCCATAGTTAATTATTTCACAATATTTTAGAATTAGAGCTTTAATAACTGATTATGGGCCCAGAAAGGTGATCATCATTAGAGAACCTGCTAGAGATTACTCTAACAATGTTGCAAAGCTTCTTCCTCTCTTTCTTTCCCTCCCTCCCTCCCTTCCTGCCTTTTCTTCTTTATTTGCTAGATCTCTCAAAATGTTAAATATATTAACCACGAGCCTGCTAACACTCAGAATAATTGGCTCTTAAATTTTGTTTTGTAAAAATTCAGTCTTGCTAATTAGTTGACCTTTATTAATAAAATACGCACATTTTCATTCAACAGGTGCTGAAGTGATGTAGGTGCTTGCTGTAGAGTGTTCCTCTATTCACTGGAAATATAATTGCTTTCCAAAACTGTAACTCTCATCTTGATCCTTGCCATATGAGAGGGAGAAATTTATGTGTCTATTTAATTTATTCTCAGTCACAGAGGAAGGGAATAAATCTTTATTTAAGATATTAAATGCACAAGAAAGCCATTGCAACTTTAAATGAAGAATTACTCTTATTAAAAATAAAGATGTTATGCTCTGTTTCTTTTATTTTCACCTGAGCAAATCCTACTTAACCTTCAAAGCTAAGTCGAAATATCACTTCCTTTATGAAAGAGGGTCTGAGGAAGATTTATTCCTGTTTTTCTAATCCAGAGGTCAATTTTGCCTCTGGATTCTGTAAAATTTAGTTTAGCCGTTTTAAACTTGCCATCAAATACTCTCTTGGATTATAATTACATAAATGTATCAATTAGCTATCACTGCATAATAAATACCTGAAAACTCAGTGGCATGAATTTTAAAAAGTTATTTTTGCTTATGAGACTGTGGGTCAGCTGAATGGTTCTGTCTCATCTGGGCTCGCAGATGTGTTTGCAGCCAGCTTCAGATGGATAGTGGTTCTTCTCTTCTTTGTTGGGCTCTCTCACATGTTTGGGGCTCAGCATACTTGAGGTGGTTTAGAATGGCCTCTGAGGCAAGTGGGCTGCCTTCCCTGCGGTCTCTTAGGGTCTAACAGGTTAATCAGACCTGTGGTTCACATGACAGCTGAGCAGTTCTGGAAAAGAAGTGTGAAAAGCCTCTTGAGGCCTCCACTTGGGACTGGCACATGGTTACTTCTACTTTCTATTATGTAAAGTAAATTACAAAGTGGACCATATGCAGCGAGTAAGAAACAGGCCCTACTTCTTGATGCACTGAATTACAAAACCATATCATAAACAACATGGTTCAGAGAAGAATGGAAAATGGAGACCTTTTGCAATTGATATATGTACATGTGTGTGTACATATTCACTCTTTATCAGTCTAAAATCTTCTTGAAGATAAGCAGCATTTGATTAGCTTGTATGCCAACATTAACGGTGGTGTTCAGAAGGGTTATCTATTGGTTTTAACTTTACAGCCTCTCTTCTTTTCTTCCCCTGATAATAGCTCTTTGCCTATTCTCTGGCATGCTCCCTTCGCCCTCACTCCAGTGGGTGCTCTCATCCAAACTGCTGGTCAGGGGATCAGAATAAAACTCAGGCTGGAAGAATGAGACTCTTTCAAACATTTGATCTGGCAGATCCATATAAGGAGAGAATGTGGTTGCAGCAGACGATCCTTGAAATCTGGTTCTTTAAATCTTCCTTTAATTTTGGGAGCTTTCCAGTGTCCTTCCAGTAAATACTCTTTTTTCTTTTTTTCTTAAGGCAAAACATCTGTCATAAGGGCTTTGCACACTCCTAACTCCGAAAAGTTTGTTGAGTGACCAAATGAAGGCAAGAATCCTCTGATCAGTGACCATCTTCATCAGGAAAGAGCTTTTGGCATAGGCTCTCCTAGGACATGGGCACCTTCGGTTTGGTCTGCCTTGCAGCTCTTTCTTCAGGAATTGGCCCTTCCCTTGTCTACAAGCTTAATGGGGAGCCACCAAGTTAGTCCAAGGGCAACTTAACACATGGCCAAAGTATATTTGATGAGAATGTCCATTGAGTCCCCAAAATCTTTGAAAGGAGGACTGAAGGAAAAACTAAAATATTTTACCCCCAAATTGCTTCTTTGACATATGTTAAGATGGATAGACAGAGGGGTAGAAATATAAGAGTAGCTCAAAAGCTATCTTTTGTGGGGGGAGATTTATATCTGTATAGAAAATCTGCAGCGATCTGATTTCTCTGAGGACTTCCCTTGTCTGGGTCTAGGAAAGATTAACTGAGAGTCTGACACCTTTAAAGTTCTGAAAGAAACACTTACCATCTATTCTCCCTGAAGGCTGCTACCTGTGAGGTTTCATGGACAAAACCAGATGACCTTTGCTAGATAGGCCTCCTCTTCTCTCCCTCCCATAACCTGTCTTGCCACTATCACCTGATTTACCACCATAACATTGTTTGTGCCATGCTCTGAGCTCCCCCTATTCTTTCAGAAACCTCAAGATGGCATAAAAGCATCAACTATCTGGCCATTTCTTTGAGATTTTACATTTTGTAAGACTTCCATGCATGTTAATACATGTGTATGCTTTTCCTCCAATTAATCTGCTCTTTGTCAGTTGATTTTTCAGTGAAACTTCAAAAGGTGAAGGGAAAACTTTCCCTTTGCCTCTACAGTGTGTTCAACCCAGTCTGTTACGTCTCCTTCTTTTAGGGCATGTGGTCATGGCTTCCCCAGCCTCATGCACTTAGGCTCACAGCAAAAACATCGGTGCCACTGTGGTCTGCGGGGTGGACAGAGGATGAAGCTGCTCACAGCTGGAGATGCCTGGATCTTGGTGCTCCACGTGGCTCACACCCCACTTGGGACCCTGGCAGAGCTAAGAGTATAAATATTTCAATCCTTGCAGATACACAAAGGCACACAATTTAGGGTGATTTTAGAATGATTTTTGACAACAATGGTTGGGACAGAAAAATAGTTTTCTGAGAAGCACTCAACTGCAACCAGAACATACATTCTCCATGGCCATAGAAAACAGACAGAGACAGAGTATAAGTTGCTCTTTAGCACAATGACATTTTACAAATCAAGGCTGATGCTGCTTGCCAAGTTACTTCTTTTTTTTTTCTTATTTCTTTTTCTATGAGAAATTGTTTTAAGCCATCAAATGACTTCTTGACCATGAATATGTTCCATTGTGTCCTTTTCTGATGTAATAGTCAGATGCCTGGGATTCTAGATCAGCAACAAACATAAAATTGTTTTAGAATCCAATCCTCCATTTCCTCACCTACTTTTTCTTTTCTTTGCTGAGAATCAGGATTCTAAGAAGAAAATGTTAACATTTTTGATATGCAGCAGATGTTTGATTCTGGAATGAAAATGTTCTGCCCAGTACTGGGGGAGCATGCACTTAGCCAGCCTTTGTGTTCGCAGTCCCTGTGAAATAGAAATATGCCTGCAGCTTTATTACTGAAGAGATGGGCTATGTTTTAAAATACGTGAATACTTAACCCTGTAAGAAACTTCTAAAGGAAGAGAATGACAATAGATCTGTATGTAATTAGAAGCAGATCCAGTAAACCAGCCATTGATCAAGAGAGAAAGGGATACATCTGTTAATTCCAAATATTTGGAATTATTTGTTAATTCCAAATATTTGGAATTAACATAAAGCTGTAGTGATAGGAGTTCAGAAACTTTCACAGAAGACCTGCTATGTGACAGTTGCTATACTCCCCTAAATTTCACTGCACTCTGGAATGGTATTTATTATCCCGTTGGTTCTCTTCTTTCAAGGTGGGACCAGCTCTGTGGTGTGATTCCAGCTTCAGAGCTTTGTGGAGTATCAGGCAGAAGCTTGACTTAGCTAAAACCACACAGCCTTTCTTAACACCTTCCCCTGCCCTATCCTGCCTTCCCTACTCCCTGTCTCCCGAGAGCACATTCAATAAATTGCCCACACGAAATTCCCCATCTCAAGTGGTGCCTCTTGGGAACCTGACTCCAAATACTCCATTTTGTTAATGGGATTATAGAATCTTACAGAGGTTAGAAACTGACTGAGGATAACCTAGCTCATGCATGGAAGAGCTGGTATTAAAATCTGTTTTTCTAACTCTCCTGAACTACTTTTTAATGTAATTTTTATTCAGAGTTGGTAGGTGAGATAATTAAAATACTCCCCTGTCTCTCTGTGCATTGCAAGACCCAAACTGTGCTGGTGACCATGTGCTGGTGACCATGGGGCAAGTCTCATGTCTGAATTGCTGGTCCCCAGTTGTCATATCTGCACTTGGATGTCTAAGCCAGCTTCAAGCTCAGCATATCTAAAATGCTACACGTGATTTCCCCCAAAGCTGCCCTTTTTGCAGTCTGCTCAATCTCAGTTGATGGCAACCCCATCCTTCCAGCTGCCCAGGCCAGAAACCTTAGAGGCACCTTTACTTGCTGTTATTTTTGCATGCTCTACCGCTAATCCATTAAGGAATTAGTTGTGTTTTTCAACATTCAAAATATAGTCAGAAGCTGATAATTTCTCTCTATTCTGCACCATTAACACCCAAGTCTGAATTGCCATTATCTCCTGCCTGGATTGGGGCAAAAGCCTGTTAACTGGTCGCCTTCCCTCTGATCTTCTCCATACAGCTCATTCTCAAAGCAACAGCCAGGGAAATCCTTTAAAAGTGTAAGTTAGGTGGATCACTCTGCTGGCTCTCATTTCTTTCAGAATAAAAAGGAAGGTCACTTTGAGTGACCTATAAAACCCTACACAACATGCACCGCTTCACCCCTATTACCTGTGATAGTCTCTTACTATTGAATTCTCCCTCTCACTCTCTCCACTCCGGGCACACTGGCCTCTCTGCTGTTCCTCAGACACACTGGACATGCTCCAGTCACTGAACCTTTGCATGGGCATTCCTGGTACTGAACGCAGGTCTGGCTACCCGCCACCTGAAAACCAGACACCAGAGCCGAGTGCTGGTGAAGGAAAAAAGGCGGTTTCTTCAAGTGTTGGCAGCCAGAGGAGATGGCAGACTAGTGCCTCAAGGACAATCTCATTTCCTCTACTTACCAAGCAACTTATAAAGGGGAGGAGTAAAGGGGGTTGGGGACAGAAAGCAAGCTTTGTGCAAGTCATCACAACTTACTCTATGGTTACCAGCAAACAATAGATTGTCTGGTGGATCTTGTCATTGCAGTCTGCAGTTGGCCTTTTCCAGACTCTTGATCTGGTTTTCCTCAAGGTCATTTTTTCATCTTGTGTCTGGCAGCTATGTAAGCAAGCAGCAGGTTAATTCTAAACTTTTAAGACAGAACAAACCAAAACATGCTTGAAGCAAAATAGCATCCCTTTAGCTAGCCTAGCATTATAGTCTGAATGGCCCTTGGGAGGTGCTGGCATTCTCTTTTCCTGTGCCACTATTTCTCAAGATATCTATGTTTCCTTCTCTCACCCTCTTTGAGTTTTCTATTTAAAATGGTCCCACCCCCAACTAACAATTGGTTTCCTTTATATTACTTTACTTTCCCTTTTCCCCCCATAGCACTTTTACCTTCTTCTAACATACAATGATATTTATTATTTTTTAAAAATTTCTCCTACTCCCACTAGAATGTGATCCCATGGGGGCAGAAGTCTTTGTCTGTTTTTAATCACTGATATATCCCATGTGTCTAGAACAGACTGACACATGGCAGGCACTGAATAAATGTTGAATGAATGAATGTAGGAAATTTTCCAGTTTCAGTTTGAGCACCTGCCTTTTTATCAAAATGGGAGCTATACGAAATAATATTTTGAAACTGAATGACTAGTGAAATAAGCAAAAATTTTCAGGGTATTTGATTACAAGATTGAATTCATTGAAGTGATGAGTGCACTTATAAGTGTGCCCGTACAGGCACACACAACACACATACATAGCCCTTTTGTTCCTGTTATCAAGTTGTCCTCTTTGTCCCTTTTACATAGAATTTCTCCTTAATGTAGTGCTTCATCATTGAAGCACTGAAGAATTGCATCACGTGTTAATCAAGGACTTTGGCAAATTGGCTTTTATTTGATTAGCTGCTAAAGAAAAGCACAATGGAAAATCAGTTACTTATGAAATTTCAAATGAAAAATTCAGGTAGGTGTTCTACTTTAAGATGAGCTAACCATCATAACTCTTTGTAAAATTTATAAACAAAAATCTTCTTTTCCCCTAGATTAGCATTTTCAGAGGACATCTTATCCTTCCTATATCAAATAGAGAAACAAACTTCATGGGGTGCTGTAAAATCCACATTCCCATAGGACTAAAATGCTAATGGCCTATTTGCATTTTGTGTGCTCATCAGTCCAGTCCAAAGTTACTAAGGAAGGAATTATATCATAATAAACCACTTAAACTTCATAAAAAAATATAAGCATATATATATCCATTAAAAAAAAAAAACATGGGAGGGAGTCATCTCAAAATACTACCCTGTTCTCTCAGAGGGGAAGCGATATTGATTCCTGGTGCACACCTTTTTCTGACAATTTCTACAGCCTCCAGAACATTTTGTGCTCAGTTGAACAAAGGTTTCCATCTCCTTCATGGGTCATTCCTCAATTTTTAAATTTAGGATGCTTCCTTCAAACCTTAATATACTTTCATCTTAAAGGAAGAAGTAGCACTCCAAAGATTCTTAAAATACCTTCTTATGCACATTCTTCTACTTTAGTTACATTTTTCAAAGACTTATATAACTGTGAAGTTTGGTCTTTCATCCTTTTCCAAAAAGGCACATAATACAAGTGACGTGAATTTTTTTTTTTGGATGGAACAAGTTCTGTTTGTTGTTGGAGGATTATAAAGTCTTGGTATTATCCCCACTTTGTGACAAAGCCTAAGTGGTCCGTTGCTGATCGACAGTGATGGCTGTCCCCATGAAGGTGAAATCCCAATTACTAGTACAATATTGAATTCAGAGTCTGACATCTTCCTGGCTTCTCAGGCAATCGGTATTTGCCCCAAAATAGCTTTGTGAAAAATGAGTGATCATTGACAGTTGGAGGTCATGCCCCATAAATATTAAAAGATCTAGGCTACAGGCATGTTTCAGTGTAGCGCCTGGAACTCCTCATTTATCGGTAAGATCTTTCAAACTGCCAACGGCAGACGTTTCAAACTTATCAAAGTTTTAGACAAATAAAATAGTTTCTTTTTTGACACCATTTCTTTTTGTGGATGCAGCATTTTGCAAATGCAAAGAGCCTTCAGTCTATGTCTCAAAGGAACACAGTGAGGATTACCTTGAACATATTGCTGAACTTGCCATTTACTTAAGCAGAGAGGATGCACCCCCCTGCTCCATACATACCTTAATAAATAACTAATAGCTTCAACAAGAAATAATATTAACAGGACAGGGTTAATGATAGGAGAGGGAGAGAGAGTTAACCATAAAGATTAATAATGAAACTTTAGAGAAAAAAGATGTACACATATTCTGAAGTGGCTATGACTGTATATGCAAAGTAAAACCAACACATACTTTCATGTTTTGCTAAAAGGAAAACACAAACAGAGAGGATTCATTATGGTGAGCTACATTTAGAAACAATCAACTTGAAAAGAGAAGTTTATTCATTGCATATGACCTGAATTCCTCCCTTCTGAAAACAGGTGCAGAAAGGCTATGTGTACGTGAGATGCATAAATATAACATACTTCTTGAGGGCATTTTTCTTCCCACTTAGATACTTGTTTTTATTCAAGATTTTTACATTGTCAATTGCATGCTAACTTCAGTCCCATTCTTTGCTGCAAGGAAGTGTTTATTCATTAATAGGAAAGAAAAGGAAAGAACCCACAGCTGTCCAAGTGGTTAAACTAAACACTTTCTGTTTTCAACATCGTATGCCAAAAATAATGTCCGACATTATATGAAGAGAGAAGATAAATATATTTGGAAATTTGAAAAAAAATCAAGTCATTTTTGCATTACATTATTTTTTATGAGGAAAAAACCTCAAAGAAGCTTGAATTATGTACATGGATCAAAACCACATGCATTAAAATCTAAAATGTTTGCTTATCTCAGTTCCTAAGTTCTTTCTTAGACAAAAGTTAGTTTCTCCTCGAAGATGCATAAAAGCCATTGGGTTTCTAGAAAACTCCACAGTGAATGTGTCAGTACGTTTATTCAGACTCTGACAG
Organism: Mirza zaza; assembly: GCA_008750895.1. Classification (NCBI taxonomy): domain Eukaryota; kingdom Metazoa; phylum Chordata; class Mammalia; order Primates; family Cheirogaleidae; genus Mirza; species Mirza zaza. The sequence goes on from VSMD01051391.1 coordinate 32,862, forward strand.
GTCCTTGAAAGTTAAAAATACTTCCCTAAATTACTGTTTTTACTTTTGCAAGAACATAGTTTATGAATTAAGAAGCTGTGCCTTCACATTTTTTCTCGATGAATAGCTTTTTTCTCCTTTTTACTTTTGTTAAACTTTACTAAAAGACAAAGGAAAAACAGTTTAGAAATTCTCTTAAACTAACATTGTTTTCTTAGTTGTTTTCTTTCACACACATATTAGAGTTGTTTTCTTTCACACACATTGTTTTCTTTCACACACATATTAGAGCTACGAGGACTTAATACTGATTTAATTAATTAATACTGATTGCCTCCAGAGTTCAGGAGACTACCACAAGATAAAAATAAAAACTTGAAAAATCATCCACTTATATTTAATTGGTTTAGCCAGCAGGTCGTTCAATGCTAGGAGAATATTTCACTTTCTTAAAAATAAATATGTTAAATCTGTCGTCTTCTCCAGCTGCTTCAGTGGGAAGGAATTATTCTTCACAATTCAACCTTGTCTTTTTCTTTGTTCTTCAATTGCAGCTGATCTGGTCACAACCCCTGTGGGATAATGTTAATAAAATTGTTCCTAACACAGAAGTTGATTAATATTTTATTTGCCCTCTGCCGTAGTTCTTTAAAAACATATGATTTACTTTCCACAGAATGCTGTGCCCTAATGTTGCTGTCATTTTTCCAAATTCTACCCATCCTCAAATTTTTGCTCACTTTCTTTCACAGCTCCATTTGGCCATCCATCCTACTGTTCTATCCTCCAAGTTGGAGTGACACACCTCTCCTTCACTGCTGTCACGTAGAACTTAAAAAATGCTGTTTGTATACCTCTAAGTTTCTCCCCTATTTTTGGCTGTACTGCAGTATGTGTATGTTGTTAGTATATTGCATATTTTGGGAGGTCAGGGCACATGTCTCATGCATTTCTGTGTTCTCCATTCCATTTGGCCAAGTTCATTGTATAAAGGAAGCTCTCTGTACATGGATGAAGAATGAAGATATTCATAATACTCATGATATATTTTTATTTTTATGCATACCAACACATTAGGAATCAGGACAGAGTAGATGTAAAAGATTTTGATTGGAATATAATATTTAATATGGTTTTGATATTCTATATTTCTCAGGTTAAAAGAAAAAGACACAAAAGTTCTAGTGATATAGAGAAAGTGAGTTCAGAACCCACAAATTAAAAAAGGAAACTCCCCAACGGCATAAATATCAATCATGCTTTGTTTGTTTGTGATTTCCTACTCCATAGTAACAGGAAAAGGACTAGAAATGAGCGTCTTTTAGAGATAACGATCGCTTCCTGGTAAATATGAAAATGTATTCACAACTTCTATAGAATAGTTTTTAATGAATAATGAATACCTCTGAAAGAACACACTACAGTTTGTTCTAAGCAAAACTAAAACAAGATAACAAACAAAAGTGATTTACTCTGTACCTCTGCTAATTTTTATCCTTATATTAGGAGAAGGGAGATTCAGAATGCCAAGAATTGTTTGTAAAATTAGCACACATTCCTTCCATTAACATAGAAAACATTTGACCGGCAGTGGCCCCAGTTTGCTCAACGGTGTGGGATGCACTGTGGACAAAGGGCCTGTTCGTCCACAGCACCCTGAGTGCAGGAGACAGAACTCTGGTCTGGGCAAGCAAAGTTGGATGGTTTTCAAAACTGTCAACCCTAGTAGATTTACAATGGCAAAGAGACTGTCATTAAATTTAGCCAGTGACCCCGAGCTTGGAACAATCCCAGACTGGTACTCTCAAGCCAAGGGTGAACCAGTGTCTAAGGAGCAATTAGGGGCAAATAACGAGACTGGATTCTGACATGTGGGGTGAGAGGTGAGTAGAAAAGAATTGAAATGCTGATTGGGTGATGTTAGATAATTCAGAACTAACTAAAGAGTGATTTCTCTTTGCTGAGCAGTCATAGAGTTACTCAGCAGGGTCAACTGCCAGCGACATTATCACAGTCAGCCTTTTGACATTTGAGAGTACACACAAATCACCTGAAGATCTTGTGAAAACACAGGTTCTGATGCAGCAGGTCTGGGCTGAGAGTCCACATTTCTAATCAGTTTCCCGGTGGTGCTGGTGCTACTGGTGCTACCGGTTCTCAAAACACTCTGATCTGCATTGCAAGGGTCTAGAGATGCATCATCTACGACAGAATTTGACAGCTCCACTTGAACAATGAACACTGAATTGAGATGTGCTATCAGTGTAAAATATACATCAAAGTTTTAAAAATTGAGATGTAATTTAAATACCATAACATTCCCCCATTTAAAGTGCATGGTTCAGTGGTTTTTAATATATTCAGAAGGTTGTGCCACTATTACCATTACGTGATTCCAAAACATTTTTGTTAACACCAAAAAGAAACCCACTACCCTTTTGCTATCACTCACTCACCTCCATACTTACCTCCCAGTCACTGGCAACCACTAATCTACTTTCTTTCTTTAGGGATTTGCCTATTCTGGACGTTTTATATAAATAGAATCACACAGTATGTGACATTTTGTAGCTGGCTTCCCTCACTTAGCATATGATTTCAATGTTCATCCATGTTGTAGCAAATATCAGTACTTCATTCCTTTTTTATGGCTGAACAATATTCCATTATATGAATGTACCACGTTTTGTTTATCCATTCATTTGTGTTGATGGACATTGGGTTGTTTTCACTTTTTGGCTGTTACGAATAATGTTGTTATAAACATTCTTACACAAATATTTGAGTGGATCTATGTTTTCAATTCTCTTGGGCATATACCTAGAAATGGAATCGAATCATATGATAATTTTACGTTTAAATTTTTGAGGAACTGTCAACTGTTTTCCAAAGTGGCTAAACCACTTTGTATTCCCTTTAGCAGTACTCGAGGTTCTAATTTCCCTACAACATCACCAATACTTGTTACTGTCTGTCTGTTTTGTTTCTAGCTATCCCACTAGGCATGTCATAGAATCTCATGGTGGTTTTTGATTTATGTTTCCCTAATATCTAAATGATGTTGAGAATGTTTCCATGTACTTATTGGCCATTTGTGTATTTTCTTTAGAGAATATGTGTGTGTGTGTATGTGTGTATATGTATGTATGTGTGTGTATATATATATACACACACACACACACATATATATATATGCTTTTTAAATTTAGAGACTTTATTTTTTAGAATAGTTTTAGATTTATAGAGATACTAGGTAGACAGTGCAAAGAGCTCTCATATACCCCCTGCACATAATTTCCCCTCTCATTAACATCTAACATAGTGTAGTGTATTTGTTACAAGTAATGAACCAATGTTAATATATTATTATTAATTAAATCCATACTTCATTACAGATTTTTTTAGTTTTTGTCTAATATTCTTTTTCTGTTCCAGGATCCCACCCAAGGTACCATATCACGTTCAGTCTTCACATTTCCTCAGACTCCTCTTGGCTCTGACAGTCTCACAGGTTTTTATATTTTTGAGGAACTGACAGTTTGAGGAGTATTGGTCAGCTATATTGTGAGGTTGTCCAATATTTTTGTGATGATTAGAACAAGGTTGTGGGTTTTGGAGAATAAGATCATAGGGAAAGGTCATCACATGCTATCAAGGATGCACACTATCAACATAAAGGTTCATGTTGACCTTGATCACCAGGGTGCAGTAGTGTTTGCTAAAGGTTTCCCAGCAAAGCCATCATTTAAAAAAATATTTATATTGCTAAGGACTCATGGATATTTATTTTATACTTTAGGGTATAATCTAACACTGTTTTCTTGCTCAAGTTATTCTGGCTTTAACCACTGGGTACTCTTTCTCTTTTCTCCTACGCCCTTTGACATACTCCCATCAATGTGAGGTTGTTTCTTCTGTTGTTATTAATAACATTTTTGTTTTTGTTTTTTCTTTTTTACTTTCTATCACTACAAAAGAAGATCTAGGGAACTCAGTATGCGTGTTACTGGTGTAGTGTCATTTTGTATAGGCCCTCTCAGTTCACAGAGCAATGAAGTATACTAACCAGTGAAGTATACTAACCAGTGAATATATCCATATCTGTAAATATTCCTATATGTAACTATTTGTATCTAAATTTCCAGTTACAGTAAATCTAAACAGAAATCCATACTGATATTTTTAATTCTAATCTATTACCACATGGACCATGCTAGAGACCGCTCTTTGCTTCTGTGAGCTCCTATCATCTGCCATGCATTTACTTAAATTATTCCATTTCAGTGTAAAGTGTAGCAGTATCACAGTTATTAACCTGTATCTATTTGGGGAACAACTTTATGAACTAGTTTACATTACAGCCACGTTTGTCTTTGTCCATAAAGGTTCTATTCATTTTCTAAGTTACTTAGGTCAGCGCCATTTTCTCTACTCTCTTCAGTGAGGTGGTTTCATACATTTGTAATACAGTTACGTTGTATTATCATAATCTGTCCTCTTTCCTGGGATCCTGGAACCTACTAAATGATCTTTTTAAAATTGTCATACATTAAGGATCAATTCTATCAGTTCTACCAGTGCTATCAAGTTCTACGGGTATGAAAAATGTGTACTATCAGTATCCACCCTCACAGTGTCACACAGAATAGTTTCATCTGCCCTAAAAAATCTTGTTCTTTATCTATCTCTCCGTCTACCTCTCCTCAACTCTCTGGCAACTGCTGATTTTTTACTTTCTGTTTTAGTTTACTAGGGATGCCACAACAAAGTACCATAGACTGGGTGGCTTAAACAACAGAAATTAACTTTCTCACAATTCTGAAGGCTAGAAGTCTGAAATCAAGGTTTGGGCAGGGTTATTTTCTTCTAAGGCCTCTCTCTTTGGTTCTCAGAGGGCTGTCTTCTCCCTGTGTCTTCGCATGGTCTTTCCCCTGTGCATGTCTATGTTCTAATCTTCTCTTCTTTTTTTTTTTTTATTTTTTTTTTTATTTTTGAGACAGATTCTCAC
>VSMD01051393.1:0-17715 GCA_008750895.1 Mirza zaza
CACACACCCGCACACACACCCGCACGCACATCCGCGCGCACACCCGCCCACACACCCGCACACACACCCGCACACACACCCGCACACACACCCGCACGCCGCGCAGGCCGGGTCCCAATCTGGGTCGAGGCCGCGCAGGGCGGCCGGCGGGCAGCCTCGCCTCCTGGGCCGGGAGAGGAGAGCGCGGGCCCCAAAGTTTGGCGACACTTCCCCCCCCCCCCCCCGCCCCCTTCGGAGGCGACGCCCGGCCGGGCGGGAGACGGTGGCGAGTTGGCCCATCGCGCCCCGGCTGCCGCTGCCGAGCGCCCCGCGGCGCTCGGGGTCCCCGCGGCGCTCGGGAAAGTGGCCCGTGCCTTGGGAGGGCGCGGTGGCCGCGTGTGACCGCACCCCACGCCGGCCCCAGCGCCGGCCGCGGACACCTCTTCACGTCCTCTTCGTCCCCTGCAGGCATTTCTTGAGCACCTGCGGCGGGGCCACACACCTGCCGTGCGCCGGGCATTCAGGCGTGAGCCCCGCTGCTCACCTGGCCTTACAGGGGACAACGGGGACCGCTCAGGTGCCATCTCATAAGAGAGGCCTGTCCGAGAATCCCAGATACTTGCCCTCCTCCGTCGCCTTGCGCCCTCTCACCCCGCCGCCTTTTATTTGGGGTCCCTAACGCCGCCACCGCCACCGTCTGTTATATACGACTTAGTTTCTTTTCGGTCCTTGAATACTTTCAGGCGTCTCTCTGGAGGAATCAAAGAGCAGGGACTTCTGTTGTCGTTGTTGACACTTGCTAAATCCTGGTGCCTGCAACCGTGCCTGCACATAGTGGGGACACACAGACATTTTTGAGAAATGAATAAGATGGGAGACAGCAAAGCCCCTTCCTAGTGTCCGCCTTAGGCTGGGTGCCCAGGGTGCTGGTACCCCAGGGTTGTCGCAAGAGCTTTTGCAAGTCTTGATGAAACCGGTGCCTCCTGCCGTTAAAGGGTTAGGAGGAAATGTATGGGAGAAATTTACTTCCTAGGAATTTACTGAGAAATTTACTTAGTAGACACAAATCTGGTTTTACAAGGCCTTGCACCGAAAGGCCTGCAAGGTTTTTAAAAAGTGATAGTCGCCTTTTTCAGTGAAGACTAACTCATTCCCTTTTTTTCCTGTTGGAATTAGCACCCATGTGTGAGAATTGTCACTTGGAGCCGGGTTTTCTTTTCGGGGGAGGGGGGACCCAAAGAAGTTGAGGGTGGGGGGGAAATGGAGTGAGTCTGTTTTTCGAAACATTTTCACTTTCGTTATGAGATGCGAAGAGAGTCTTTTGTTGTCATAACATGAGTGGTTTTGGCAGAGTTTAACGGAATGAAATCACGTGTCTTTGTTTTCAAAGGTGTGCTGTAACTCTGCTGCTCTTGCCTGGTATCTGTTGCTAACCCTGGACCTGTAGTCTAAATTGTGGGTACCTTTGACTGGTGGATACAGTATCAAGTTAGTTTCCTTTTAGAAAGGTCAAAAATTAGTCTATACTTAGGAACAACACTTTTTAGGAATGGTCTAAGACATCAATACTACAAACAATACAAGCTTTTAGTAAGACTTTGTATCTTTTAAGATAAGACTGTAGTAACTTCAGTGAGGACGCAAACCATGTCTTACTATTGATTTGCACATTTTTGTTTTCTGAAAGTCAATAATCACATGAAATACTTTTTTAGCACGGTGTCCAAATCTTTAATAGATATGGCTGTATTAATTTAAAACTTATAATTAGTTCCAACATTGTACATAGGAATTCATTTTGCCTGATCAATCATCTTATAATTTGTATTGAACTTTTGCTCCTTCCCTGGGAATCCATTACATTTATATAGGCTTCCCCCACCCGCTCCGGGTTATGAACACGTTGTGTTCTAGAAGTTCATTTGTAACTTTTTCCTTCAGATTAAGGACATTCTAGAAACTGAGGTTCTCAGGAGAGCTCTCCAAGGCAACCTTCTTTGCACCATAGCTAATGTCTGCCTCCGATGACATCAGTTTTGAGTTCCATAGCATCCAAAGGCCTCCTGGTACTTTTTCACACCTGTGATCCTAGCACTCTGGGAGGCCGAGGCGGGGGGGGGGGGGGGGGGGGGGAGGGGATCACTCAAGGTCAGGAGTTCGAAACCAGCCTGAGTAAGAGTGAGACCCCGTCTCTACTAAAAAATAGAAAGAAATTAATTGGCCAACTAAAAATATATAGAAAAAATTAGCTGGGCATGGTGGTGCATGCCTGTAGTCCCAGCTACTTGGGAAGCTGAGGCAGGAGGTTCACTTGAGCCCAGAAGTTTGAGGTTGCTGTGAGCTAGGGTGATGCCACTGTACTCTAGCCCGGGCACCGGAGTGAGACTCTGTCTTAAAAAAAAAAAGAAAAGATTTTACTAAAAATCTCCTTTGGCCCCTATCTCCTGGCGTGTCCTTCCTTTCAGCCTACTGAGTGGTGATAAGCATACGACCTAGCCTCCCCAAGCCTCACATTCATGGTTTATAAAGTGGGGACAGTCATAGGGTTTATCTTATAGGACTGTTCTGAGGATCAACTGAGAGCCATGGGTGTACGACACCTAACAAGTGCCTGGCATAAAGTGCTTAATAAGCGTTAATAACTATTAACACTGTTATTACCACGCTCCCAAATTACCAGCCCCTCCCCACACCCACACCTCTCATCTCTGGAGCCGCTTGTCTGAATTCAGCATTAGGAAGCCAGCAACCTAAATTCACTCCCTTCGCTGGATGAATTGGAGAATCCCCCTCAGTGGGAGTTATTTGCATTTTTATCAGTCAACTCCAGTAAATCTCTATTTGGTTAAAAAAAAAAAAAATGAGACCGGATGGCTAAGAATTTAAGCGTTGGAGGGGGCAATTTTAGGTTGGGGGTATAGGACGAAGAGTTCTCCTCCCCTTTTTTTGATATTTAAAACCCTGTCCTGCCTTGATTCTCGGGGGCCACTCTTGGTTAGGCGTCTCTGACTACTTCATTTTCATCCCTCCATCAGCTGCTTGGCCTGCTCTTTTCTGTCGTTCCCAGGCTCACAGGTCACCTTCTCAGTGAGCCCCTCCCTGACCACTGATACAAAATGGCACAAACATCCCACGACACACACCCTAGGCCCCTGACCCTATTTTATTTTCTCCTTAGCATTCCCACTGTTTGCTTGTCGTCTCTCACTCGAATGTGAGCTTCCTGCGGGCACAGGTTCTTTCCCCAGTGCTCTGTCCTTAGCTCCTAGACCAGAGCCTAATGAGAGTCAACCTGCACTAAATATTTAGCCTGTTGTTGTATTCTGCTCAGCACTCTACCTTCTGCTGTGCTGGCTCCCATTGCTCTGATTATTACTTGTTTCCTGATGCTACTTCTATTGGGGATGCCTTTCTTTTTTTTTTTTGTCTACCTGGAAAACTGCCTTGCATCCTTTATGGCCCTATTAGGATGGCAGTTGTCTGTCATTGTCCTTAAACAGCCTGTGCTCCAGGCAGGATTAAGCCCAGCGCCTCTGTGTTCCCACAGTGTTTTCTGCAGGCCGACATTTGTATGACAGTTAATTGATTCCTTCTCTGTCCCCCTCTCTTGCCTGTGAGCCTCTAACTGGCTGGCATCCGTGGTCCAGGGAGGGCTCATGCTGGTGCCTGGCACATAGTAGGTGCTTAGTGAGTATTTGCAGACTTTTGTTTGCGATCGCAAAGACGAGCCACCGCTTGCATCTGCCACCAAGCCCACCCCATCGGGGTTCAGCTCCGCCAAGCCCGTGCTCCTCAACGTGTAGCCCCTCATCCGTCCGCTCAACAGAACCACCTGGCTGTGCTTGCTCAAATATAGGCCCCTCCGCCCACCCCAGACCTGCTCAATCAGGCCTCTGGGTGTGGAAGACGGATTTGCACCACGTGCCTTAGCTGTCCAAACTCGAGAACTCCTGCTCTACTTATTGATCATGTTATGGTAATTGCACATGCTAGCTGCTTGTCACTGTGGTTGGTAGGGTACAAGATTGCAGAGATGCGCTCGGAGCAGAGATGTGTCGCGTGCCATGTGCTTCAGTAGCCTCGGTGGAGAGCTCAGAGAGCTGTGGCATTCCCTAGGGTCCGCCTTGCAGGGTGTGATGCTTCCAAACGCATCCCCGTGGTTCAGCCCGTAATACAAATCCGACACAGGGAGGCGGGGGCAGGCGGGGCAAGGGACATCCCAGGGAAGAAGGCTGCGTGTGTGTGGAAGGGCCGAAGCGGGCAGGGAGAGAGTGGCTGGCAGCTCAGCTTTTCCTGTTCCCCCCCCCCCCTCTTGTCCTTCTGACCCCAAGGGGTCCAAATGGCCCAGGATTTTACTTTTTGTAAAGGGCAAAGACGCCCTGGGTAGATCCGGCAGGGCGAGGCCTCGAACTCTCAGCCTTTCCACCTGGGCGTTAGTGGTTACTTCTTCCAGAAAGGTCTCAGGGCCCTCCACATCCTCATTCAGAAAATTTGTTAGTCCTTACCTGGGACTGGCTGCTCAAAAAATATTTCTCCTGCTTTTAATATCACAGGCGCTATTTACTCACTTCCAAACCTAAGGCAGCTGGTAAGACTTTAGCGATCTGACATGAGGACGGTTCTGCTGTAAACTCCAACACTGTTTTGCTTCTTGTCCACCCATCATCCTTCATGTACGGGAGGATTAATTCTAGATCAGGATGAAGAGAGCCTGCCTTGCTACTGCCAAAGAGCTGTGTAATAAACTAGGGGTGATTGTGGAGGGAAGCAGAGAGAAATCATAATCAAATAAACATGCACAAATAAAACATTTAGATCATGTAGATCTTTTCAGTAGATGCATTATTAACTGTAAATAATAGGGCTTGGACCATTTTTGTATGCGACTCTTTCTTTCTCAGACAGGAAGCTGGTGTAGCCGCAAGCCACAGATCTATCTAAAAGTGATTAAAATGAAATCATCTTTAATGGAGGAAAGGCCATACGCAGGGTATGCTTAATCACGTAGCCAGCCCTGTGCAGATTCTCCGTGTGACAGCCGAGCCTGATGTTGACGTAAATTCAATAGCAACGCTGGCTTTTAGGGGACGCATCCCTGCTTTTAAAGTCGTCCTCCTTCCGAGGTTGGTTCTCTTGGCTGACATGAAGTTAGTTCTCTCTCGCCTAAGGTGGAATATTGTCATCGTTCATTCTTTTGCCAAACATTTAGGAGTGACTTGCTTGAGGTCACAGCAATATATTAACAGAACACAAGCAGGAAGTGAATTGGGACCGCGTGGCTCCCCACGCTGGTGTCCCTAACCCGGCTGAACTCTGCTTTTCTACGAATCTGAACAATGGAGGGGACATAATTCTCTCGAATCTCATATCCTAAAATATGGGGAGCTGGACAGGACATGGGAGGGACTCTGGGCCTGCCACTCAATCTCACAAATAAGGAAAAATGGAGGGCCAGTTCATGGGAGACGGTTAATCCAAGAACCCCCCGCTTCAAAGTCTGTAGAGAAAAGAAGAGAGCCCTGCCTGGAAACCCAGATTTAAGTACCTTGACACAATGATCCTTTGCATTTAATGATAACCCCGTCTTTGAGTGATGACAAATGCCTCTGTGAGAAAAGTGATGTTTTTGTTTTTTTTTTTTACATTTTTCTTGTGATACTGCAGTTCATCAGGTTTTACTTTCCACATTGTTAGAATTTCTTGTGATGACTTGATTTAGATGATGTAAGTCTGCATGTGTCCATCTCAAACTTTAATGTATGTGCAAATCACCTGGGATTTAGCAGGTCTCAGGCGGGGCCTGGAGACTGCATCTCTAACGAGCTCCCAGGGGATGCTGCCCATTGGCGGTGGCTCTTTGAGTGGCAAAGATGCAGGCAGGGTCTGAGCAAACGATTTCAGTGTCTTTGCTTCATAGAAGCATCTCCAGGTATGCAGGTGGCTAAGCAGCGCTGTGGCCCACTAAGAGATACCCAAGTAATGGTTAAGATCATTTCCTTAGGTGGTTACCAAGGCCTCTGTCCTCGTGAACTTTCTTAATGAGCTCAGACTTCAGTAATTGTATCTTTAAAAGTGGGGTTCAATGGGGAAGGCACATTTGGAAAGTCTGAACTGAGGTTTGTAAGCTGAAGGACAGTTGGGACCGTGTTTGGTGCAGAGGGCGTTCACAGTGCCAAACTGATGATCACTCCTGCAGGAACTGTTCCCTGTAGGCTGGGCTCAAGCAATCCTCCTGCCTCAGCCTCCAAGGAGCTGGGGCTACAGGTGCTTGAGACCATGCACACCTAGTTTTTTGTTTCCACTTTTAGTTGCCTGGCTAATTTTTTCTATTTTTAGTAGAGACAGGGTCTCACTCTTGCTCAGGCTGACCTGGAACTCCTGACCTCAAGCGATCCTCCCTCCTCGGCCTTCCAGAGTGCTAGGATTATAGGCATGAGCCACCGAGCCTGGCTTAGTTTGCCCATCTTTAAAGTGGGGTTGTAAGTTTTGTTTACCAAAGGGTGTTTTAATGAGAATGAAACGAGTTCGTGTATGCATGGATAACACGATATGCAGTCTTTTCAATTATTGGGGCTCAGTATTTCTAGAATAAGAAAGAATGAAATGCTTTCAAGCATTTTAGACTTAAATTAAGCTAAAAGAGTTTTATCTTGTGGCGCTTCTCAGCAACCTACTTTAATGAGTAGGTAACCATGCTTTGTAAATAACATATTAAGTTTTTGCATGTAAATAGTGCTTATGGTGCCTGGCAACCATTTAAGTAGAACAGTTAGCCCAACCTGATCGGATTTCCTGCCTTCTCTTAACCCTCCACATGGAAGGGAATTCTCATCAGTTTTACATAGAGAATCTTGAGATTCATTTCCTGTTATTCCATTATTACGTTGGAGACACAAAGGAGTAGTACAAGACTGAAGTTGGGAATTTGGGTCTTAAGTAACATAAACAGCTGTCCTGACATCTTTGCATTTCGTCATCTACTTGGCAGACTTCACGGGGTCACTTTCCACTTCTGCCTTAACCGTGACAGTTTCTGAATTAGCCAAATTCAAGTGGAAACAGCCTTCCCCATAGCTGTGAAGCCCTCGGAGCCTAATCGGCTCTCTTTTCTGAAGGCGGATATAGGAGATTCTCAGCTATGCGTGCAACTCACTCTCTTACTCTCTCATCCACAGATTAGGAAATGGGCTTGGTGTCTCTTAGTTCTGATGGCTTTCTCATCTGTGTCCTACCCTTCCGTCCATCTCGGTGATGTTAATGAAGTTAGCAATAATTGCTTATTAGATGCACTATGTAAGTGCTTTATACAGCTTCAGCTCACATGGTCTAAGTAGCAAAGCCGTGGAATAGAGGTGGTGTTTCTAGAGAGGAAGGTGAGGGTCAGAAAGGGTCAGGCCTGTCACACAGCTGGCAGGTGGCAGAGCTGGGACTTGAACTAATAAGAGCCAAACCCCGTAAACGATGATCTGTAGATGTGCTCTACCTGAACTGTGTTATTTATATCACATTTGGGGATGTTTTTATTGCCTCGGGTTCTGGTGGAATCCAGCCTTCTCCTGCGTGTCTGCTTTTGCCCCCTGCCAACGGCATGACAGGTGCCTTGTGGTGGAGGAAGGGATGACAGGCAGAAGCAGTGGGTGGGCCCAAGGAGGGAGTAGATAATCTAAGAGCGGGAGAGAGAGGGGTTTGCCATATGACGTGCTGTGTGTGACCACCCACGCTGACAGTGACTGTTCAGTTTTTACTGGGAGGCAACCTAGTTTAAGGGGTAGGCCATGGGCATCAGAGCCAGACAGAGCAGCGGGAGAACACAGATCTGCTGCTTAGAAACATGTTTGCTGAGCCTCAGTTTCCTGATCTGTAAAGTGGGGGATAATGATACCAACCTAGAAAGGATTAGATGTAATGTATGTATGCAAAACCCTTTTATGTAATAATACTCAGTAAAAGAAGTCCATTGTTGCATCAGCATATTAAATAGAGGGAGAACTCCTAGTGGAGCAATTAAAATTCTTTATCCTGATCTATCTAGGGGACATTAATTGTTCCATTGCTGTGTTCTCGTCTCTAGCTGTATACCCTGGGAGGGTGGCATAGAATTCAGAGAATGTGAAAACAGGTCCTATTTCCCAGGCTCTGTGATTTTCCACAGCTCCGGCTGTATCTTAAGAATGGTCATCATCAGCATGCATTTTCCTCTCTTAGCTTTCTTTCCCACCTCTTCCCTTCCAGGGAAGTTAAAAAGGATCTGATCTTTGTTTCTTTGCCTTTAGGGGCCTGGGAAATTCAGGGAATAGAGGTGTTGGTTCTAGAAGTCATAAACTCCAAGGGGCTTTGTCTAGAACGATCACTGCCGCACCCCCAGCAGCTAGAAGAGCTGGGTGACAAAGCCTTGTTGACTGAATAAGTTTAAGAGGATCTGAGACTGTTTGCTACATGTTTACAACGGGGTGTCTTAGGCTTGCCATGATTGCCATTTGGGGCTAGGTAAGTCGTCTGCTCTGGGGGCTGCCCTGTGCATTGTCGGATGTTCAGCAGCACCCTTGGCTTCTACCCACGAGATGACAACCAGAAAGTGCCTCCAGATGTTGCCACATGTCCTCTGAGGGACAACATCACCCGAGATGAGCAGCCCTGGTCCACAGCGAGAGCATTTTTGATTAGGGTTCTGGTGGGAGGTTAAGGTTTGTAACACAAATATGCAATAAAATGTGATACCAGTAAAAATGTTTCTTTCACTGCAGTCCATTGCAAACATTGGCCTTGAGGTTGCTACAACGTCGATCAGAGTGACAGGAAAGAGAGGTATGGCTTCCGGCTGCCAAGGCTGCAGCCTTGCCATGAGCAGCTTGCTCTGCTGCTTCACGAAACAGTGACAGTAGATGGTACAGCTCCTGGTTCCACTTGGAATCAGCAAGTCCGGTACACACTGACCTGTTTCCAGGGCAGGTCTTTTAAAGATCTTGGCTCGTTTGCCCTTTTAAAATTGGTTCTGTGGCTATAGCCCAACCTTATTAATGAAAGAAGTCTGAGATTCAGTCACGAGGCTGAGGTATGTTAGTGTTTTCCAGCGACAGTCAGAATCAAACTGGGCATACAGAAGAACACCATGCCATGCCTTCTGCTGGCTGACCAAGCCAACCGTGCACTCCCATCAGTAGTTCTCACGTCATCATTTTGTTATTATCGTGAAGCCCGGATAATTCATAAAACAGGAAGAGATTCAGAAACTGAATTTCCATGCGACTCGACATGCTTCCTTTCAAACCCCAACACGTCAAAAGAGAGCTGTCATTGAGTGTGATCTTGTTGGTTTTGGGGAGAACCTTCCTGACCCTGCACCATCGTGAAGACTAATTTAATATTGTTTCCTCTAAGAAAATTATACTTGTATTAAAGACAGGATTCAGCAAATACGGTGGCTTTGATGAGAACACACCAGGAGTCAACTGCAAAACCCCATTAAAAAGTGTGAGTGTGGCTTGAACGGGCAGCTCAGCAGTGAAGGTTGAAGAGGAGCAGGAAGTGGCAGACAGGTCACCTGTATTCAAATCACATTTCTGTGGCTTTCAGTGCTGCAGTGGAGGTACAATGCCCAGCACATTAGCAAAAATTCAGCAAATACATATTGGCTATTGACACGTTTGTCTTCCACTCATAAGCAGTGCCTAGTTGCTTTTTTCTAGAGTCCTTTTGGGGGCTATGGAAACTCAATTTCTTAAAAAAAAAAAAAAACACTTGGATAGTGAGAGACCCTAAATGACTTTGTATAATGATCTCCTGCACTGGAACACAAGTAAGATACCAGACTATAAAGGCAGGCATTGAAAAAGACAATATAAAGCAAATCTTCATCGGTGATATTTTTTCCCTAGGTTAAATGGTCTTACATTGTCTTTGTTTAAATTGATGTAATGCTGTCTGTATGAGGTGAACATTCAAATTATACTCATTCTAAACCATCCTAAATTGAAGTGTATTAGTAAAAAAAAAAAGTTTTTGAAATAAATTTTGAAAATAAATAATTTTTTGAAATAAATAAATTTTGAAAAAAATATTTTGAAATTTTCAAAAATTTGAAATGCTTTTTAAAATGAAAAAATAAAAAAATACATTTCCATATATACTCTTCTGTGTGCTTTGGGGCATCCAGGAATATATTTGCTGGGCATATCTGGTGGAGCAGTCAGCCAAAGTTTTCAAAGGAAGGAAAGTCAGTATTGGAAAAAAAAAAATGCCAGTAGATTTCAATATAAAAGTAATAGAATTTTCCTTGTTAATAGTCTATTCAGGAAAAAATTTAAAAATTTTTTATCCCTAATCTTTTTATAAATGAAGCTGAAAAAGGCATAGGAACCTGCATTAAATAGCAAATTAGTATTTATCCAGGTTGATCCTTTAGTAAGCACAGTCTTGGCAGTCCATACAGGCTGATGCATTTTATCAGGGGCCCAGGCACGAACAATCATTAACAAGTTATTGACTGAGTACTTCACCCTCCACCAACACCTTTCATCGTGGTTATTTTAGGCCCCAAGCCTGGCAACAAAACACAGTCATGATGGTTATTGTGGATTTACTTTTTCTTGAGACAGGGTCTCCCTCTGTTGCCTGGGCTAGAGTGCAACCTCACACTCCTGGGCTTCAGCGTGGATTTGCTTTTGTTAAAACCACGTCCATCGGATTCATTTTGTTATTATCGTGAAGCCTGGATATTATTTTGCTGGACAAAATAGAGTTGGGAACTCAGTGCTTTAGGGTAGATTTCTTTATGAGACTTCACTTGCCAGTGGGGATCCCTTGTTTGTTCCCAAACTAGTCTATCATTGTGCTTCCTTCCTGACCTTCTGATAAGGGAACTATATTCAGGAATGCATTTTTGATATTTAGGCTCCATACCTAGGGAGCCTTTGCTGGTTCATAGTTCATGAGCCTGCTGTGCTTGCCCTCAGCTGGCGTGAGTCTTTACCATCCCCTTTGCTCCTGAGCTAAGAGGAATTTTGTGCACATCTCTAGTGTGTGGCGGTCTAGCACCTGCCCAGAAACTGCAACATGGCAAGGGTCCCTGGGGGACAGTAGCTTTTATAGACTCTAGGTCCTAGTGGGTCAGTTGTGATGGGTACTTTCTCTTCTCAGCAAGCCTCTTACTTCTTGCTGACAACCATAAGTGGAGCTCTTGAGTGTTATTTGTATGGTGAAATATCTTTGGAGATGGAGTTTTGCTCTGTTGCTCAGGTTGGTCTTAACCTGTTGAGCTCAAGCAGTCCTCCTGCCTCGGACTCCTGAGTAGCTGCACATGCAGGCGTGTGCCACCACACTGAGCTGAAATATCATCTTAGACTTGCTATAACTGGACCTCAACATTCTTGAGCACAAACTGCTAATTCATACTAGGGAGAAAGAAAAGGCGACAGGCATTAAGAGTTTTAGTCCCAAAGGTTTTGATGAGACCATGTCATTCATTTTACCCTCAGTGCTTGGTAAAAAGCCAGTTAAATTGCATTTCTGGTGACTAAACCTGTAGTATGTTGCCATCTAGTGGAACATATAGCAAACAAAAGATGAATGCATTGCAACCATAAAGTTCAACAGAGCTGATTAAATCAGAACTTTAGAAAATAACAAAGTACTTTCTATAGGCAAGGGTTTTGGAAACACATGCAAATTCAGATGACATCAGAAGTGACTTTTAGTAATGTTTTCTTAAAGCAGGCAATGGTCACTTTGTTTCTGAAGAGTACCTCTTTACCAGCAGGGCATTGACAAGTTTTCAAACAGAGCACCAGGTTAGGACGCTGCACCTTCATTGCCATCTGTACAACAGGCAGTCATCTAAAATCCTAGGCAAAGTGCTAGGTTATTACTAGGTTATTTCAGTATTTTTTAAAATACGATTATAAAGTTTCTAATACCTTTTTTACATACTTTAATGTTTTTTTATTACATTTCCACAGAATAAATATGCTGATTTATTTTTAGGGGAAGCAAACACATGACTTCATAAAGTGGGAATTTCTCATTTTAAATTCTAACTAGCATCCCAGAAATTGACAATTCTCAGCTTTGAGACCTGATTTTTTTATTAAGCTCAGTAGAATTATATTACGGACTATTTCGCGAACACTGACTGCTCGTTTGGTTTGTGTCTTTGTTCTTTCGCTTCTGTTTGCTTAGGTCCCTGCCCGGCGCCACGGCAGCTGAATGCGCGTCAAATCTGAAGAAGATCTACACGGTGCAAACAGTGCAGGTAAGCTCAAGGAAGGGGAGAGCCGGGTTAACATGGTATTAAACGTGTGTTGGACACTTAAACATCCAACTGGAAAATGGCCACCGTGCTGGTGGCTCCTGCCCAGGGTTCTGCTTGGGAGTCAGCTCTCCTGGTGCATTTTGGTGCTGCCACCCTTGACCAAGTCCAGCCCCAGATGCCAGCCAAGCACATGCTCAGGTGGCCTGCTCTTGTCTTGGCAACCTGCTAAAACCCAATCAGCTGCCCAAACCTCGCATAGACCTGCACGAGGAGCAGACTGTTAAGAGTGAAGATTTTCAAGACATGTCTCCGTGTCCCTGTTCAAACTGCAGCCCTGCCATCCCTCTCTGTGCCTCTGTTCTCATCTGTGACAAGCAGTGACACTGCCCTGTAGTTATTAACGAGGGTTTAGAGGTCACCCAGGGAGAGAAGGACAGTGTCGAGCATGAAAGAGGAGAGTCTCAGCTGGGTTTCCTACTCCACCTTCCAATTCCATCCTCCTAAACTAGGCGTACACCAACCCCTTTTGTTTCTATAAAATTGATCTAATGATAGCACCTACCAGCATGGGGTACTATGAGGATTGAATCAGATAATGCTTATTCCATGCTTAGTAGAACACCTAATAAATATAGCAGGCTCTCAACAAATGTAAGTTCTTAGTTCTATTCATTCTTTCTCTATCCATCTCTGAGGGTGAATATGCAAAAGAAAAACTGATGGATTTGGTTGATCACATTTCTATTTTCTTCAAAAGCAACGTCTATCAAGTTTCCCCCTTCTTCTAGTTGAATATACTGTTACAGTTAGGACAAGGCTTTTAAGGCTACTTCAGGGTTACATCGACCATATATAAGTCCATACATTTTCTAGAAGGGACAGATTTTAAATAGTTTTCCTGTCGTATGCCCCTAAATCTCTTAACTTCTTAGAAATTCCAATAGACTGGTACCTAGATTGTGTCTCACAAGCAGCCTCTCAGGTGCAGAAGTAGCACAAAGATCTATGTTTTCAAAACCTGCTCCTAGGATCTGGTTCAAAAAAAAAAAAACTGGCATTCATACTTACACAGTCCCAGAAATCTGATGGTGGGGCACTGCTTGAGGCCACAGAGGGACACAGCCCTGACCACGGGCCATTGCGAGCTAGTTGGGAAAATAACCTAAGCCCGTGGGAAGCAGGACAACAGCCCCCCTGCTAACAGTCATCCAGTGCCAAGCACAGGCAGTGCCGAAAGACAGCCATGGGCCACCGTCCAGAGAAATAACTAACTGCTCTCAGATTCTGGGAGTCTTCTTCCTTCTTCCCTCCTGCGAGTTCCTGGACTCTTCCCAGTGGCCATCTCATAATCCTCAGAGCACTTGATTGGAAGGTCTGTCCTCACAGCAAGGCGTTTAGGCCCTCTCTAGACTTCTGGTCCGCTGTGACATTGGGTCATGGGAGCGTGGGGTCCAGGGCACACGTTGGGGAAGCCGGATGAGGGACTGGCATGGCTTTCCGGAGCCCACACAGTCACACTGAGCGTTTGGTTGGGCCTTCAGACCCAGCAGCTTGTTGGGGCCTTCACGAGTCCGTTGAAAGCCCCCGGCCAGGCACACACTGGGAAATACTTTCTGGAAAACCACGCTTCCTGCCTTTAGGTGGGTGCTGTCTGCCTCCAACTGGCATCACGGCGCACCGAGTCCAAATGCAATGAATAGAAATCAACTATTTTTATGACAGGAAAAAAAATGAATAGAGTAAAAAAAAAATTCAAACAGTTTTAAAAAAAACTTATATTTTAGTGGAATATAATTTATATACAAAAAAATGCAGATTTCTTTTTTAGCATTTTTTTTTTTCTTTTGAGACACAGTCTCACTCTGTTGCCTGGACTAGAGTGCCGTGCCGTCAGCCTGGCTCACAGCAACCTCAAACTCCTGGGCTCAAGCGGTCCTCCTGCCTCAGCCTCCCGAGTAGCTGGGACTACAGACATGTACCACCGTGCCCAGCTAATGTTTTCCATGTATTTTTAGTTGTCCAGCTAATGTCTTTCTATTTTTAGTAGAGACAGGGTCTCGCTCTTGCTCAAGCTGGTCTCGAACTCCTGAGCTCAAACAATCCTCCCACCTCGGCCTCCCAGAGTGCTAGGATTACAGGTGTGAGCCACCGCGCCCGGCCATAAAATGCAGATTTCTTAAGCATAAATTTTGACTAAGGTATACACACATGTAACCATCAGTCAGATCATGATAAAAAAAAATAAAAACTATCTCTCATACCAGAAGTTTCTTCATGCCCCTTCCAGACAACCTCACCCCAGTCCCCGGAGCCACCACTGCTCTGATTTCTGTCACCATATATGTGTGTCCACTATTGAACTTTGTATTCATGGAGTCACACAACACTGTACTCCTGTTGAGTCTAGTCTCTTCCACTCAGTAAATTGAAGGATTGAATGAATAAATGAGAAATGAATAAACGAACCACTTTCCTGGGTCACAGTAGACTGCTCACGTAAGGATTCATCAAGCCAGAGACTACGCGTTCTCAGTGGGGGCAAAAAGTGATTTTTGGGGGGCAGTCAGTGAACACACCTTGCCATTTTTTATGTACAAAGCACAGACTGAACACGCAGCCCAGTAAACAGATACACAGTCTGTCTGTGGTATTAAATCGTCCTCATGGGTGATTAGGAAAAGGGCTTTCTCAGGGTGCGGTGGGGGAACAGTGAATGAAAGAGGTTGAGAAGCCCTGCTCTGAGTGGTCAGCAAGTTCCTCTCTCTGATGTCCCTGTTCCCCTCGGTTCCCCTATCTCCAAAACTGAGGTTACAATAGCACCTGCTCCCTAAGGTTGAGTGAGGGTTAAACAAGATTGTGCATAGTTCTTAGTAGTGCTGGGTACTTACTAAGCCCTCAGATGTTGCTTATACTAAAGTGTTACTGGATTCTACCCCTCAGCTCCATCAGCTGGCTGGCTAAGGTGTAGGGTGGTCACGCTGCCTGGGTTTGTATGTCTGGCACTTACTAGCTCAGACAAGTCACTTAACCCCTCTGTGTCTCAGGTTACTCATTTATAAAATGAGAATGATTGTGGTGGCGGTTTTATCGCGCCGTTCTGGGACTGAAATGGTTCAGTGGAGTAAAACACACATAGTGAGTATCCAATCATAAGGGTAGCTGGTCTGCCATCCTTTGCCTCCTTCTATTGGGCCATCTTTTTATACTTTCTTTTGTCATATTTTATATCAGAAAACTGGATACCTCTGTTTCTAGATTATTTATTTTAAGCAGTCATACCCTGGCTCACACCACCGCTGACACCTCTGCTTATGAAAACATATTTACTTACCAGTGACTTTTGGGACCTCGGCCCGTGAGTGTCCTTAGTATTTAAGAACTAGCCGGGGCGCTGACTTCAAAGTCATTTGAGGCCACACCTTCGTCTCACTGTCCCTTTCCGCTGTGACTGTAGGTTGATTCTTTCTCACTGTCAGCACTCAAACGCTGCCTCCCTAATCATGTCTGTGCTCTTCCTCCATATGTGTTTGGATGAAAAGAATTATGTGTTATTAATGATTGCCTTACCTAAAGACATAGCGTGTCTTTTTATACCCTGAGCCCCATTTTGGTTATTCCCATTTAATAGGCAGGGAGACTGAGGCTGGGAGGTAAGTGGCCCAAACACCCAATCGTGCCATGTCTCTGGGACTGGAACTTCCTCCACTTGTAGTTCGGTCCTCTTTCTGTCACCCCCAGCTGAGCAGTGGAGGAGGCACAGCCTCCAAGGGACACAGTGACCTCTGCCGAGGTTACTCTCATCACGGCCAACAATAATTCTCTCTGCCTGGAATTAAATTTGTCTCCCACTTTCCTGCCTTTCTTGGAAAATTCCATTTTTCGTGTAGGGGTGCTTTCCAGATGCTTATTGCTTCCTTTTACTCTTTCATGAATGTGTTCAAATTTTCCACATTTCTTTTATGTTTTTGCATCCTCACTGGTTGCAGTTCACAACAGAACACGGCTTTCGAACAAGCCCTATCTTACCTGCTGGAGAATGAAGAGCTACCTGCCAGATGTGATTTGCAAGGCAGGGCTGTCTTGTCCCTGGTTTCTTTCAGCCTTACTCCCTCCAAGACTAAAAACTGCACCCCTAAAAACTCAGTCCTGTACAGCGCTCTCCCCCAAACCTCGGTAATTTTTTTTATCACCTTCGAGATTTTCCCACACTTGTCCAACTGTGTTCTACCCGGTATATTTCCCATCAATTGACTTTTTGCTTAAATTTATGGAAAACAGAAACTTTATATTTCTTCTATAAATGGAAATTCAGCATTGTTTCTCATAAACAGAAAGTCTTCATAAACAATATATATAATCGATTAGAGCTAAGAGAATGTTCTTCCCGCATGTGCCAAAGTCATTTATGTACTGTCACTGATATCAGGACTTCATCCCTTATCAGGTCAAGCCACCTGACTGTGGAGTTGGTGGCCCTTATGGGTCATTAAGTTAGGGCCACAGATTGCTTTCCAAAACCCTTGGGAAGAGAGGGCTGTTCTTTCAGGAGGAGAAGTTTTATAGGTCAGTATTGACAAAGCAGGCTGATGGAAAGATTAATCCGACGTACTCACTACTCTGGCTGGAGCCAGGTCTGCTTCATAGCTCCGTCTAGCACTGACTCAATACCAAGTACAACAGGATTCTTTATCCACCGTTTAATTTATTCATTATGCATATAATGGGATCAGCATCTGTAGTCACAACACAGCTATGCAGAACCACAGCTGAAGTCTAGTTGCCTGTGAGTCTCCATGTTTGCTCATGGCAGTGGAGGCCAGTGTGTGTGTGTGTGTGTGTGTGTGTGTGTGTGTGTGTTGGTTGGGGTGAGTTGGGTGAAGTTTAATCTTATTGATTAAAACATGGTCTCTTCCAGTAGTTCAAGGGTCTCTTGGGGAAAATGCCCTCTTCCCCTTCTGTGCACGGACTGGCCTTTGCAGGAAGACACCTGATGCCATCCGATCTTTGGGCTGTGCCCATCATCGGTGGCCCTGCCATAACCTCATGTCATAAGACCCCTACTGTGTGCACGCACATCATCCAGACCCCGGGTTTTACCGTCCACAGCCTTTCTAGCAATTTCGTGCTCCAAGTTGTGGATTCGGGAATGTTGGCTGCCTTCCCTACTTCCCACCGGAACAAGAGGAGCTTTGTAAGGCTGTGACCGGCCTGTCCAGCAAGAACCACCCCTCCCGGCCCCCCAGCTGTTCTCAGACCAGGCTGCGTGCTGCTCAGCACCGCAGAGGTGAGGGTCTTCCGTAGGATTCTCGCAACCCACGGGCAGTATAGGGGAAGCAGGCGCTGCGCTAGGTGTCGCCGGGCTTTCTGCAGGGCTCTCTCCCATCCTCTCCAGGTTTGAACCCCACTCTCCTCTCCTCTCCTCTCCTCTCCCCTCCTCTCCTCTCCCCTCCTCTCCCCTCCCCTCCCCTCCCCCTCCCCTCCCCTTCCCC
>VSMD01051393.1:17821-52417 GCA_008750895.1 Mirza zaza
CTCTCCTCCCCTCTCCTCTCCTCTCCTCCTCTCCCCTCCCCTCCTCTCCTCTCCTCTCCTCCTCTCCTCTCCTCTCTTCTCCAAGCTTTCAACTTCCCACTTCAGAGTCTGCATTATAGTAACTGATATCGTGCGTGGTGGGAAGTGGCTCCCACTTCCTAACAAGCATCTCGTCTACTTTAGGATCAGAACTCCAAACTTTAGCTCTTTCTTTGAGTCAAGCCCTTTTGGAATTCAAAGCAAAGCCCATTTCTCTCTCAAGCAGTACCTGGCTCTTGTAAATCAGAAGCACTTTGCTTTCAGCCTTTGTGTCTACTGTGAGTTAAAAGCGTCCACGAAGCTCTCCAGTTGCCTACTCTGTTCGGATCGCTGTCTGTCCTGCCCATAAGTGCCATTGATTCAGTTGGCGGCAAGCTGTAGGCAGCTAGAAATCCCTAACGATCAAAGATATTTGTTCACTATTACGAAAATACTCTCTTACTATACATGCTACAACCTTTGGAAGAAGTCTTGGATTTTTTTTTTTTTTTTTTGAGGTGTATCTGCTGGGTGGCTTTTTTTAAAATTTGTTTAACAAAACTAATGTATCACTTTGTTGTCTGTCAATACATGGCATCTTTTCTTCCCAAGAATTTTCAAGTAGGTTCTTTTCCATTATTTTTTCTTTAGAATATTCCAGTAGGAAATTGAGGAGGAAATTTGCCAGTTTTCCTGATGATGAATGATTATCTATTTGGCAGAAGGTGGTCAGGTGGGGCATAATTGCTCCAGTCCAAACTCGTAGATGAGGATTTGTTGGTCACCATAGTTAACAAGTCTAATTGCACTTTGCTTCCTTATTTCAGGCCGACCAAGTGCTTCCACTTAGCATTTAATCATTAATTTTTTTTTTTTTTTTTTTGAGACAGAGTCTAGCTCTGTTGCCCAGACTAGAGTGCCGTGGCGTCAGCCTAGCTCACAGCAACCTCAAACTCCTGGGCTCAAGCAATCCTTCTGCCTCAGCCTCCCAAGTAGCTGGGACTACAGGCTTGCACCACCATGCCCGGCTCATTTTTTCTATATATTTTTAGTTGGCCAATTAATTTCTTTCTATTTTTAGTAGAGATGGGGGTCTCGCTCTTGCTCAGGCTGGTTTCGAACTCCTGACCTTGAGCGATCCTCCCGCCTCGGCCTCCCAGAGTGCTAGGATTACAGGCGTGAGCCACCGCGCCCGGCCCATTTAATCATTCAATTTTCAAATAAAATCGCTATATCACACTCCTTCTACAGAGGAGGCAACTTGGGTGTCAAGAGCTTCTTGCCTGTGAAAATTATCCTGCAGACTTAGGTCTTAAATCTGGGTTTTAGACGCTACTGGACAAGTGTCTGTCTTGCCTCAGTTCCTCAAGGAGAGGTGCCAGACTGGTGCTTGAGAACCTGCCAACCAAGGAGTGGGTGCCTGTGCTCAAAGACTGACCCTCCCACATTCCGCTCAGTTCTCCCCAAGGACTTGTCACAGTGCCCTGCACCCGGCGGTCACAAACGTCCGCTGCATGAATGGTGCCCAACTTTCATAGAATACCTCTCCTCATCATCGAGTGGTGGTTAGGCTTTTGAAAAGATCACTTAACCATCATTAATAAACACTGTGCTTAGTTTTACTTTCATTGCAATCCTCTATTTGCAGGCCAAATTGAATTAATTATAAGCCTAATGGCTTTTCAAGTCTGTTTGCAAGTTTTTATCTATCGTAAAATTCAGGCATTTCAATGAAAAAAAGGTAAGAGTTTAATCATGAATTATCAAGCTTCCACTTTAACAAGCCTTCCACTTCCACGAGAGAGGGGAGGGTCTAGGGAGCTGAGTGGTGCTAGATCTTTCCACCAGCTATTGCATGATCAGACATACTTAACAGATATACTATGTGTTGGATGAGGTTTGCAACAAGGAAAGTGACTGATTTAATGCCCTGTACTTTTTAAATGGGACTCTTCTCAATGGTGCCACTGGATATTTTGCTGGCATTTTGTGTTCGTGCACAAATGTGCAAATATAGGCTTTAATAAATATCCCAACTCAGAGTTAGTCTATCATTTTATCTTCTTGGGCTGCAGTCTCTTCCTGTTAGACCTGCCAAGACAAACAAAATCGGTTGTCTGTTTTTGCTTTCAAGAGAAGCTTCCAATGCTACGATCCTTAGAGTGTTTTTCTTCTGTTTGGAATGGAAGAAGCATTTTTTGTATTTTTTTTTTTCAAGGTGCTTCAAATACTAGGTAAAAAGTCAGGATTTGGGAACTTTAGCAGGGTTATGGGGGCAGGAACTTTGGTTTGGGATGCCTTTTAGGAGACTTGAAGTTTGCCAGAACCGAAGTCCTATTGGTTTTTACCTTCATCAGGGGTCTTCATTGTGGCATCATTTTGTCCATAAATTCTAGGGAGATCATTGCCACATCAGAGCAGGGGGCTCAGGCTGGAACTAAGACAGCCACCAGACTCGGAGTAGCTCGGGGCATCTTACTGGTGGGAAAACATCTTCCACAGTTGCCCCTCTTTCTGTGGCTCCTTGACCTGGCCTATGGCTCCCAAGATTGGAGGAATATATCCCTAAAACATGTAGCAATAGCATCAAAGAAAATAGATGAGTGGCTAAGAACAGGGATTTTGGAATCCATTTGTCTGGGTTGCAATTCCAGCTCTACGTATTCACACTCACACCACAAACAGAAACTAAAATATTGGCGTAATTTGCACTAAGAGCAAAGCACTTGTAAGATAGGTGCCTTCGTAAGGACAGATATCTGTGTGAGGAGCTACTGTTATTACAAATCTACTTTCAGCTCCTCCCTGTACTGGCACCATTTTAGTAGGAGGGAGGCCAGGTGGATTCTCAGTTAATAAATCTACCATCAGGGAATATTTTTGCCTTCAGTTTTATCTTACAATTCATCACTGCCACCTTTGCAATTAATTCAGCTTTATTTATTTATTTTTTTTTTTTACATAAAACCGTTTTGAACAACCCATCAGGAGTTATCATTAACATAGATTAAAAAAAAAAATTCCATTCCACCCATGCAGCTCAATTCTTGAGGCCCTAGGATTCATTTTTCTAATTGCTCTGTTACTTTTACTGTTTTCTTCACACCCACTAGGAGGCCCTGGTAATCACCCTGTATCTACCTCCCCACACAGAATCCTATTTCTTGTTTGCACAATAATTCTATGCCTAGAATTCACAGCACAGTCATTCTACTACCCATTCCAAACAAACCAGGATGCGTTTTCGTCTTCATAGCCTCGATCCTCACCCTAATCCTGATGGTCATACCAAACAGCGATTCTTGGGCAGGTTAGTGTCTGCCTTGGTTTTCTCATCCATAAAACAAACATAGTAATCATGTCTCCTCATGAGGTTGCCATTAGGATAAATTGCATAAACATGTAAAAAGTTCACAGGACAAAGCCTAGAACACAGAATGGCTCAATATTACTTGATGGTGCCATTACTGTTTTTATTACTGTTACTTTATTATTTTTATGTAATCTGTTTCTGTTTGCCAGTTACCCTGTGTCTTAGTTCAGGCCACTATAGCAGAACACCATAAACCGGGCAGTTTATACAGCAACCCTTCGCTTCTCACAGTTTTGGAGGCTGCAAATCCAAGACCAGGGTGCCGGCGTGAGCAGGCGTGGAGAGGGCTCTCTTCCCGGTTAGCAGACGGCCGCCTTCTCCTTGTATCCCGATGTGGTGAAGAGAGGGTTCGCTTTCTCCCTCTTCTGATGAGGACACTAATCCTGTCACGGTGGCCCTACCCTCATGACCTAATTACCTCCCAAATGCCTCCCCTGCTAATCTCGTCCCAGTAGGAGTCAGGGTTTCAACATGTGAGTTTGAGGACACAAACGTGCGGATGCACCCTGCATCAAGGGCAGCTCAAAAGTGGCTTCGGCAGCTGAGCTGTTCCTTGCTGCATCTAGGACAGGAAAGGAAGGAAGACAGAGTGCCTGAGGTGGTTCCCCTCGGCCTCCCCCTTCACCCCTGCCCCTAAGCCGAAGCATCGCAGACTCCTTCCGGGCTTAGCGACAAGACAGAGTCTGTTATAAGGAAATATGGTTCGATGCATATATGCAGTCCTGAAGGCTTTATTAGATACCATGTACCTGGCACAAAAAATCATTAGTAAGATCCTTTCAGCTTTATGTGTAGACACGTTACATAAGAATATTTGCTTAATAATCGTAGCTTCCTGAAACAAAGAACTTGGCAGACAACCACAAGGAACAGGAACTTTTTTCTTTTTTTTTTTTTTTTTTAGAGACAGGGTCTCGCTATGTTGCCCAGGCTGAAGTGTGGTGGCTATGGCTGTGGTGTGCACAGGTACAACCATTGTGCGCTACAACCTTGAACTCCTGGGCTCGGCCGATCCTCCTGCCTCAGCCTCCTACGTAGCTGGGACTACAAGGCACACAACCCAGCTCAGCAAGGGACATTCTTTAATGTTATATTACATTTTCTAGCAGAACGTTAGAAGTGATGGTGAGAAAAAAAAAATCTATTTTGAATGGATAAAACTTAATGAGTATCAAATTTTTTTCTTTAATGCATTACTTTTATAATCTAGCAACATAGTAAATCAATCCTGGCTATATTAAACAAAGTGTTTTTCTTTTTAAAGATATTCTGGAGTGTGTACAATAATATCCCTCCGGTGACTAGCCTGCCTTTGAGATGTAGTTATCACTTAATGAGAGGAGAGAGGCGACCGCTTTGGTAAGTGTCTACGTGCAACTTGAGGTCAAGGTGGGAGGGAAACTGTTGTGAACCTCATAAAAGATCATGTCCCCTGAGATTGTCTGTCACATAGACCCCAAGGAAAGTCTGTGATTCCGATCATGGCCCAGGGTCTGGGAGGGAGTGTTCTAGTGCTCTCCTTCTTTGATAGCTTGGTGTAGCAATGGGAGGGGTGGGTAGCACGTTGGTTTGCCCAGACTGGAGTCCCAGTGAGGAATAGATCCTTATGTCATGTCATTCAACCTTTCTGAGTTATTTACTCATTAATAAAATGCTAATGTATTTCAGCTCCTTTGCTAGCAAATGACAGAAACCTAATTTGAGCAAAAAATGGATTTTTTTTTTTTTTTTTTGAACCTGTAACTGAGAAGTTCACTGGGATTTCCGGCAGATCTGGGTGCTCAAATGTTATCAGGAATCTGGTGCTCTCCGTCGGATCTGCTTTGTTTCCTTCTGCATTGGTTTCATTTTGAGGTTTAATTTTCTCTCTTTTTGGGGCAGCAAAATGGCCTTCACCAGCTCCGGTCTTACCCCTTGCAAGTTTAGCAATGTCAGCATTCGCTGGCCCTCCCCAGAGGGTCCCAGAGACAAGGAAGGGGCAATATTCTCACAGCAGACCTGGGTCATGAGCTCATCTCTGCAACCAGGGGGTGCGATCAACCCTGTCTGAGTGAGTGTGACGTGAGAGTCGGGGACAGGTGGCTCCTCAAGGGCGAGTTGAGGTGCCCCTACCAGAGAGGGAGCAGATATTAAAGAGGGGGACATAGCAGGTGTCACTTATTAGGCCTGCGACACGAGATTGCTATGAGAATCAAACGAGACCCCGTCACGGGACAGGGACACTGCAGTGCACAGGATTTTTCTCACGGGAAACAGTCATAGAGATTGTCCATCCTCGGAGAGCCAAGGCCACCAACATATCTAGGCCACCTCCTCGAGGACGAGGACTGGCGCCTCATCCGCCAACCTTCCCCGGGTCGCTGCTGAATTCCACTCTCATCCCTCCTGGGCCCTAACCCTTTCCTTTTCCTTTCATCTGCTTCTCTTTCCAATAAAAGGACGGGGGGGCGGGGGGGGGGAAGAGTTTATTGGAAAATGCCCCATCGTTTCTGTTTTTATGACGAAATACTCAATCTAAACGTACGTAGAACCTCTTAATCCTTGAGTGTAACTTTCAACGTTGGTCTCTGATCCAGGGAAGAGGAGAGTAATGCAAAGGGTGGCGTATGGAAGATGAAAGTTTCCAAGGACTGCACGGTAGGTTTCTTCTGACCCTTTTCGGGAACTGGCTAAGCCCGGGATTGTTTGTGGACTGACTGCCTGTGATGGGCATACGGTGCTTTTCATACGGCCTACCTACCTGGTGGTCTCCCAGACACGCCCGGGTGGAGGGAAATTCCGTTCTGACCTTGGTGATTTTCTGCCCTACGCTGTCTCCCTGAAAATGTAGCATCGTGCTTCCCTACAGAAACGGTGCGATCGTGCGCTTGCAGACCTGGTCTGCAAGAGGCAACGCCTGCAGACTCTACAGAAAGGCTGATGGATTATCTTTATGGCCGTCATTGCCGTGCCAGCCACGACTAACACGTGCAAGTTGGTTTTGCGCAGTGGGAAGCGGGATCCTTGCCAGCAAAGGCTGGGCCCTCCTCCCCTGGGGATCAAATGCAGTGCTGAGCACGACCATGGCATGGGGAATGGGGAGGCCTGCGTCCCACCGCTCGTTAGGGTTTCATGAGCCATGATGTCTGGCCTCCTCGTGGAGCTGGTGAGAATCCGGTCGGTGTGACGATCTGTTTGCAGTGGCCAAGCATCAGAAATGCAGAATTTCCCGGGAGTGGACTTTCATCCATCATAGTGACTGGAAAGAAGAGTGACCATTCAAATCATTTAAGCCAGGAGTCCTCAAGCTTTTTAAACAGGGGGCCAGGTCACTGTCCCTCAGACCGTTGGAGAGTGCGCACTGTGGGCCCGGGACGAGTTGGCTGCTAAGCAGGACAGGCAGCGGTGGCAAAAACACTGGGTGGGCTGGATCAATGTGCTAGGTGGAATGGAAGAAGGGGAAATGCTACCCATTCTCACCTCTTCATGGTTTCTTTCATGTGGATAAGCTCAAAGAATTGAAATGCCTCCAGGGACCCATCTGTTGGAGCTACAGTCATTTCTCTACAAGCACACACCTCAAGATACGACCAGATTTATTTGTCAAAGGCGCAAACTCTTAGTCAAGATGGGTAGCTCCCAGATTTGACTGTTATTTGGCATGCATAATCAAAAATGCCAGGGGAGCAAATAGCAAACCGAGCAAGGCCTATGAAGTCCCTCCATTCAGCCCCTCTAAAAAAGGAGAGAGAGCAGAGAATATCAGAGAATGAGAAAATGCAAGGGTTTTTATTATTTTTTTTCAATTTCACCAAGAATGCTTTTTGCCTTTTCATGTTCTTCGTTTGCTCACACTAGACCTTGAACTCTAGTAGACGCAGTCATGATGTCAACGTTCAGTGAAAACTGGCTGAAAGGCAGTTCTGTGCTTTCTCTCCGTGTTAGCTCACGTGGCCACACTCGGTCACCGATAGTCATACTTTGAAGATCGTAGAAGTTCTCTCATCCCATGCAGCTCAGGCTACCCTTAATCGTCGACCGGAGGGAGTCTTGTGGGTCAAGCTTGTCTGAATTGAAAGAAGGAGATTTAGCTCTCCTTACCCCTGACTTTTCTCCCCACTCTCAACTTTATCATCAATAGCATGAAGAACTGTGGTTGGACAGATGGACAATGGAAACGATGATTTCTAGATAGAAGAAAGAACAGAAGGCCAGAAGGGAGGGTCTAGAAAATAGAAAAGAAAAACCTCGTTGAGGATGAGAGGCCCCATTTCAGTCCCCTATTTAACTGCCCTGGCCTTGGTTAAAAATTCAGCTGGGCTGCTTAAACGCATGAGGACGTAACAATAAACACTATTACCATATTAATAGTTAATGTGTTCTGAGCGCCTGACATACAGCAAACATGTAGCTATTTATGGGGTAGGTCTTAAATGTTGAGCCCTTCCATTGAAATCATTGTGCTGAGCACTTTGAACACGCATCCTCAAACTACGGCCCACGGGCCATGTACGGGCCGCCTAGCACATTGATCCGGCCCTCCTGGTGTTTTTGCTGCCGCTGCCTGTCCTGCTTAGCAGCTGACTTGTCCCAAACCCGCAGTGTGCACTCTCCAACGGTCTGAGGGACAGTGAGCTGGCCCCCTGTTTAAAAAGTTTGAGGACCCCTGACTTTGAACGTGTTCATTGACTCATTGCATGCTCTCGGCAACCCAGGGAGGTGAGCCCTGTTGACATTTCTTGTTCCCTAAAGAAACTGAAGCTCAGACAGGCTGATAATGCACTCGAGTCACAGATCAGCAGCAGCCTCTCAGGGTTCCAGCCCATTTCTGGGAGACTTTGGAGCCTGTGCACCATGGCAAGGAGGATAAATGGGATTGAGAACTTTCCAAAACGAATAACTGGAAGACCTTTTAGGCCGCCAGTGAGCTGTGAGTGGGTTCTGGCTATCTACTGGATGGCTTCAGTAGATCTTGAGTAGAAGGAACTCTAGTGTTGGTAGGAGGTAGCCCAGAGCAGGTACTCATTCTTCCAGGGAAACTGCATACATTCACGCTCAAAGTTCAATCACCTGGTGCAAACAATCTGCCTCAGGTGCGTGGAATTTTCCACGCCTCTAGTGTCAAGCAAACAAGAAATGTCCTCAAGTGTTCTTCGCTTGTGTAACCTTTGGAGTACTTTATAAGCAGAAAGAAAGAAAAGGAAGAAAGGAAGAAAGGAAGGAAGGAAGGAAGAAAGAAAGAAAGAAAGAAAGAAAGAAAGAAAGAAAGAAAGAAAGAAAGAAAGAAAGAAAGAAAGAAAGAGAGAGAAAAGAGAAGGGTTTTGAAGAGAAGGGTTTTGCTAATAGCATTCAGCTTATATATAAATATATAATCAGTTTATACATTTTGAATGGGTGAGAGGCAAAACAATTGAAAAAAAATTTTTTTTTTGAGACAGAGTCTCACTCTGTTGCCCAGGCTAGAGTAAGTGCCATGGCGTCAGCCTAGCTCACAGCAACCTCCAACTCCTGGGCTCAAGCGATCCTCCTGCCTCAGCCTCCCGAGTAGCTGGGACTACAGGCATGCGCCACCATGCCCAGCTCATTTTTTTTCTAGATATATTAGTTGGCCAATTAATTTCTTTCTATTTATAGTAGAGACGGGGTCTCGCTCTTGCTCAGGCTGGTTTCGAACTCCTGACCTCGAGCAACCCACCCACCTCGGCCTCCCAGAGAGCTAGGATGACAGGCGTGAGCCACCGCGCGCCTGGCCACAATTGAAAATTCTTAAGTCCTTTGAATGCATTTCTCCCTACTCTTCTGAATGTCACCAGTGGTTTTACTAAAGGTCAGCTTTCATGAGACTTTGGATCCCTTGCATCTGTGTAAGTTTATGTATAGACCAGTAGAATATATGCCACCCTTGTAAACGTTTACACCCACGATTTGGAGATGTCTGCAGGCTCCAAGTCTGGGGACAGTGCATGCGAAGTTAAAGATGTGACTTGTCTAGCTCCTGAAGATAATTGTCTAAAAATATATATGTGTTTTTTTTTTTTTATTCTTCCCCCACATCAGTCCACAGTTTGGAAAGAGTTGTTGTTAGCAACTATCGGGGAGCAATTCACAGATCGTGCCGCGGCAGGTAACGCAGCCCGCAGCTCCGGCCGTCGTGCCCCGTGCCTGCTTGGCTCCTGCTTGTGTCTTGAGGAATCTGTTTGTTCTGTCACTATGCAGCTGCTCAGATTTTTTTTTTTTTTAATTTTATTTTTTGACGTGTTTGTGGTGTTTAGCGTTAGATACGTGTGTCTGTGGACATATGTATATTTACATATGTGTGTATTATATTTGTATGTATCTATGCATATATATTTTCCCCCCTCCTAGCTCAGCTTAATAGTGTCTGCCACCATCTGTCCAAAATAAATAGGCAGAAAGCAAAGAACAATTTGACATCAGTTGGGCTCTTGACACAATTTGCAGGAGGTTTCCTTTATCTGTTCCAAGGCTTGCAAAGGGGGAGGGTGCCTTTGGCGTCCGGGGAAGCTTGGAGGTGGGCAGGCAGGGCCCCTCTGTCCCTCCTGTCCCTCTCCATGCCTTCCTTCCGCCTTTGGTCTTCGCTTGGTCCCCTGCTCAAAGAAGACCGTGGCTGCTCAGTGTCATTACCCATGACCCCACAGTGGAGGAAGAAACGTAAGGTCTTCAGGACTGGCCTTTGGTGGCCATTTGCAAACACCCAGTACATTTCCAGGGGCCTCTGTTATGAGGACTTTTTGTTTTGCGTTGTGCTTAGGATGAAACCACTCAAAGAGGAGAGTGTGATGGCCTGTTTAGAGCTTTGTTTTCTTCTTTAGGTAGATCTTTCTGGATGCTTCCGAGGTAACATTAGGGTAATATTTTTCCTCTTCAGCTTTCAGTTAAGTTTTGTTGTTTTTTTTTTTTTTCAATTTGTTTTTTAGCTAATGATATTGATCAATTGACCTTCAGACTCCTCAGCTGGTGCTGTCTTTGAGAGTCCCTGTAGGGGGCTTCCCGGTCCCATGGCAAGTGTCAAATTCGTCTCGCCAGCAGTTTCAATAATCCCACGTTTATTTTGCTGACTTCTTATGCCACTTGCTAGTCACTTAAGACAAAGCCTGTGTTAAGATAAAATTGCCTTAGAAATATGCAGAATATTAAATCCATTTTAATAGGGAGTAGTAGTTAGCAACTTGATAAATACATACCGAAAAATGCGTCTTGTGTACCATTGCAAATACATAAACCCTTGGGAGAAGAAATTTTTATGTATGAATTATTCCTGTTTCCAGAGCCAGGGAAAATAGTCTAAGTAATAAGAAATAGCCAGTGTTGCGTAAAGAAGACCAGTTGTTCTGTAGTTGAGTTAGGAAATGAGCCCACCTTTAACTATTAGCCATAAGCTCTTCTGTTGACTGGCTCTGCCACTTTAAGGGAGCCAGCTAATCGCCCTGGGTCTTGCTTCCATCAGCTTTAGGCACTGGCTCCTCCTCACTCTAATGTCTCATGCTGCCAGTAGTAACCTAACATAATTGAGGTTTTTGCTGGTTGATGCTACTTACGAATATTGCATGTTTGCTGATGGATTTGCCTTTGCATACAGGTGCAGCCTTTGACCAAGGCACTGAAAGTGCTCTGCCGGTAGCTGTGCCCCAGTCACCAAAAGCCACGCCAAACTGAGATATTGACAGTTCGGCATATTCAGCGTCCATCCATTACATCGCCCCCTGACCAATAGCGCAGAAACGGGCAGTACCGAAAGACTGGGAAATGCGAACATTTCCCCAAAAGGCTAATCAAGTGACCCTAATCTACAGCCATTCTTGAAAGCGATCAATGGCAAAGCTTCCCTCTTTATTTGATGATTTTTTTTTTTTTTCATGTGGAATAAAACATCGAGCTCTAGCAAGACTGTTCTTAAAGTATGCATTTAAAAATAAGAAGTTTGTACCTAAAAACTCCTTTCTTGATGGGACAATAAGTTTCCGTGGATAGCCATAATTAGGCACTTTTTTTTTTGTTTTTTGGAACTTTTTGTTCGAATGTGACATGTATACAGAAAAGTACACACGTGATAAATACAAAGTAAGCACACCCCTGCAGCTAGCATGCAGATAGAGGAGCAGGACATTACCAGCCCCCAAGAGTGCCCCCTCATCCTCCCTTCTTTCAAAGGTGGCCACCAAGCTAACTTTTTAACGCCATAAGCTAATTTTGCCTGTTTTTGAGTATTCATGTAAATGGAGTCATTTAGCATCAAGTCATACACATTTAGCCAGGGTCAAATTCATTTAAAAAGCAAAGAAGGAAGAGAGGAAAAAGGGAAGGGAAGAATGGAGGAGGAAAGAAAGGAATTATTGCACCAAAAATGACTTACTTTAGTAAATTGGGTATGTTCTCATTGAAATGATGTCCTAATACTAAAATGTTTTGACCTCCAGAGGACAATCAGAAAAACCGATGGCATGAATATTTGGCTTTACAGAAGCTAGCAAATTAAGCAAAGCATATTAACTAAAGCACAATTTCCTAATTCCGATAATGCTTATCTTTTGAGTATGACTTACTGCTGCTAAGTGCGCAAGTGCAGAGAGCTGGCCCTATTCCATTACTGTGTCGGGAGCACAGAAAACCAGGAGTGTGTACTTTTATCATTTGGCTACCAATTAGCATAAACAAAGTGGCTACAAGGGAGTATATAAGAGTATACTTACTATCCAGCCACGATGCTCAACTGTCTACAAGGCAGGCCCAAATATGGAATTTCATTTTTTTTAAAAGAATCTATATTAATCAGCGTAGGTAAATGAATGTCCATTCAATGAAATATAGTACTTAGAATCACAGAGCCATGTTCAAGATATATATTCTTACACTCTATACAGTGCTAACAGATAGTCATTGGTTCTCTAGCCCACGAATTATGTCCAGAACCAGAGAGCAATTGCTAGAGAGAAGCATCAGACAGCAGGAAGAATTCGTAGGCAAGGAGCAGACATACAAACCACAAAAAGCAGATGAGCAATGTAGGGTGTACAGTCTGGGTCCAGTTAGTGTTGGGGGCAGATAGCACTAACCACCTCAAGGTCTCTGAAAGCTTGGCAGGAAGTCAGGAGAAACTCTTGCTCTTCTCAGCAAAGACAGCAAGGGATCGAGGAAAAGTTCATTTCAGTTCACTTGGCTTGCAGAGAGCAGGGAATTATGCAACCCATTTGAAAAAGAAATCTCATCAAAACAAAGTAAGAAATAGTCAGAAAGCTTTGGTAACTTTAAAAAGGAGAAATGACTTATCTGGAAAACACATTTGGCTAGAACACTTTGTTTATCTAAGTCCCTGGATAAATGTGTTGTGACTGCCACAGCTTTTGTACACTAACTTGCTTTTTTCCAACGATTCCCGTAGAAACAATTGTTTCTCACAAATTGTCTTGTGCCACCTTCTTTCCCCCATCTTATCTGTAACTTTAAGATAAAATGATTAGATTCTTAGGAACAATCAGACTGAGTTGGAAATTATCACTCATTTCTTTTTTTCCCGTCTTTCCCCCCAGATGACGAAGTGATAGGAGTTAGTGTCAGCGTTCGGGACCGAGAGGATGTCGTCCAAGTCTGGAATGTAAATGCCTCCTTAGTCGGGGAAGCGACTGTTCTAGAAAAGATCTATGAACTTCTGCCCCACATAACTTTTAAAGCAGTATTTTATAAACGTAAGTACTTCATTTTCCAGTTCCTACTTTCTAGCATATTCCATCATACTTTTAAAGATAGAAACTGTGTTGCAAATGAGGTGAAGGCAGAATCACTTGAAATTCAATAATTCAGAAGAATTCAATAAAATACATTTAAATGTTAAAAAGAAAAAAACAAGTTTAGTCTCAGAAATTAAAATGAGATTTTATTCTCGCCTAACTGCATGGATCAGAAAAGGAAATACATATTGTATTTGTTATTTCAAACATTGAAACCTGGACCTAAATTCATAATCCTCAGGAAAAAAAAAAATGACTTTCTATTGGAAAGAACAATCACAAAAATGTCATTCTACGAGCCGGTAGGTAGATATTCAATCATCCCTTCATAAACAGGAATTTATAATGGATAACATCTGTATTTGTAGAAGAAATGTATTCTGAGCACAGGCATGATTGAATGTTCTACTGAAATGCTAATATTTCCTCATTACGGGTGACTGCGACACAGGCCTGGAAGAATTCCCGCACGGTGGCGACATGTTCACCGTATGAATAGGTGTGTGGACCCATTGTTTCCATCCTGATTCATGTTCATTGCTTTTGTGTGCTCTTTTGAAAAAGTCATCTTTTTCATAACGAAAACATCTTAGGGCTATTAAACCCATATTTGGTAGATCAAACTGCAGCTTACACTTTTTAACAGTGAGTTAGAGAAAAGGATTGACAGCCGTACACCTATGTGATAAATTTCCTATGTCCCAAACTCATCCTAGAGTCGGCAACCCATTTTTTTTAAACTACTATACTTCATTGACTCTAAGATGCCGTTGATGTTAATAAGGTACTCCATTATTTAGCATCATTAAGAAAAAAAATAAAAGGCTCCCAATTAGACTACGACACATTATTGATATCAGAGGACTTCAAATCTGTGTATGGTGCTGGTGAGGAGTGCGTCTTAGAATTGCTGAAATACTTTTTTCATTATTGTTTCATTTTTTTTTTTCCAACTCCTTGCCAAAAAGGATTCTTAAAAAATCAAATTTCATTTTGCGACTGTTCTAGTATGATAGAGAATGTTAAAAACTAAAGCCTCTCTGTAAGGAACCACACAATTACAGACCAAATGATGTTACGTTTTAAGCAGTGGGATCGATCCGGCCCTGCAGATTATTCAGAAGTTTTGCGGATATTCTGAATTTTATATGAAAGTTTCAATAAAAGAGGCAGAAAGGCAGCACTGCAGAAGTTGCCTGTTGGCTGTGCAGTGTGAAAATCACATGTTTCTGATGCTATTTTCATCCTTTAAGGACACATTCATTATATTTTCACCCCAGATATTTAACTGAAAGGTCACCAGGGTTTTCTCTTTTTTTCTACTCCACAAGAAGAACTAGCGGAAACACTACAGAAGGAAGTGTGTTTCGTTGCCATTTATCAATGGGGCTAAAACACACTTCACCACTTTTGAACCAGCCCCATACTTGACTCAAAAGAGGAGAAAAGCAATTTGGAATCATTAAGTCAAGCACTTTGGATTTTTGACTCACTTCGAGAATGTAACCTCAGAACAAGTGACCACTTCCCACCCTTTTGCTTTCTCAAACGAGTATCGAGGAGAGGTTGGTCTTAGATGATCTCCAAGGTTCCTTCTACTTCAAAATTCTATGATTAGGTCTCCACGTACACTATTGGTTGGCAGCAGGCTCACCACAATATAAGAGTATCACTAGCTAATGAGGCCACAGAGTGGCCAGGCTAGTTCTTAGGGCCGTGGTTAACACTCAGTGACCAGGGACAGGATGATTCGCTGCTTAGCTGTTGCAGTGACTGTGGAAGCCAGCAGCCCAACGAGGGGAAAGAAAGTTGCAACTTGGCCAGTTGAGTCAAGCCAAACAGTCACCCTAAAGGTAGAGAGGCCATTGTAAAGTTCGTGAGTAATAGAGAACTGGCTGTGGGTCTCAGCAAAAGTCTACATAAATTTTAATGGCATAAATTACCATTTCGAAACTCAAAGATTATTCATATAAAAATTTGAATTTGAGAAAAAAAAAAAACAACAAGCAATTCTCTTTATTTTATCTGAAGCAGGCAGTCCTTTACTCAGCAGGGGGTACACCACTTGCTGCAAAGGTGATTTGGAAAAAGGAGGTTTGGGCAGAAACCTTATTTGCAGCATGGTGGGCAGGAGGCGCAGGTGAGCTAAGTTAGAAATGGCCGATTCGTGCTCTTACTCTGTCTTGTGAATAGGTGGAAGTAGGCACAGTGCACAGAAGCTGGGGCACTGCAGATTCTCCAGGTAGAATGAGCCCAAGCGTATTCAGTTACCTCCAGCGGGTGGAAGAGGATCAGACTGTGGATAATTCACACGCGATTTGGAATCGCATTGTGCCTTTGACTGAGAAGGTCACGATGCACAGAGACACCCCGCCCCCTCCCCATTCCTGTAAAGTTCTTCAGGGCAGCTGGGTGACAAAGGTCTTTCCCGATCGACGACGTGAGGCTTGCTCAGAGCAGGGGCTGGCATCTGAAACCCGTGGGCTAACCGCCCTGTCCTTGCCCCCGCCCACCCACGCATGTGAGAACGGTCTTTCCACTTTTCAATGGTTGGGAAAAAAAGCAAAAGAGTTATATTTTGTAACCCATGGCGATGATATGAATATCAAATTTCCGTGTCCATCAATAAATTTGTACGGACACATAGCGATGCCCATTTGTGTCCTTAGTGTCGGTATGTCCCGCTGTAGTCCTGCAGTGGCATTGTTGACAGCTGGGACAGAGACAGTCAGGACTGCCAAAAGTAAGACATTTATTGTCTTCCCCTTTCTAGAAAACATTTGCAGACTCCTGGCTTAGAGCAGTTCTGTTCCCTGTCCGCCGGGGCTAGCTGGCCGGAGGCCGACAGGGTGCCCTCTGCTCTTCGGGACAGCCCTCGCTGCCAGTTCTGCTTTGCGTCTCTTTAACCCACCAGCATTGCAGCATTTCAACAGTGACCACCCCGGACTGTCCCTCACACTCTGGAAGTAATAAAAATCTTGGGATGGTCCCTATCTCTGGATTTATAATTCGGAGACCAGTCTCACGGTGGTTCTGTATTTCACTGCAGACCAAACCCTGTTGCCTCCAGTGACTGCCCGAAGCATTTTTCTTAAAAAGAAAACACACACACACACACACACACGAAAAATATATGAAATTACAGCTGTCAGAAATGTTCCGTTAGAGGAGTTCAGATTTCTGGCCACCCTTCGGAATTTGGCCAACTGAAAGTAACCCTGGGAGCGATCCCGTGTGCATTGCACAGGCCATGAGCATATCGGGGTGAACATCCAAGATGATCTAGAAGAGAAAACAGTCCCATGCCATCCCTGACCCCTCAGCAATAGTCTGAGGAATTTGGAAACAGAGAATTGGGAGGGGCTTAAAAGGTGAACCAGGCCAGCCCATGTGTCCCTTGCCAGGACACCTGTCACCGCTGGTGGGGCCAGGGTGTAGGGTGGCAGAGTCCCCGGGGATCCTGCATTGCCCCTGGCTTTATCAGACCTGGCTTCGTGGTGACGGTTAATCAAGTCCAGCAAGTGGATTCCCAGCCTTGGCCTTGTGCCTTGGAGGAGATGCTATGTATTTTATAGGGCTTCCACTTGAAAAAACGTGAAGCCTTTCAAAACATTTTTGGTAGCCTAACTTTGTTTTTGCAATTCTAGAGTTCCTAATCAGTAATTTTGTGAGCCGGACAACAGGACTGGAAATCCACTGGGGGAGGGGGAGGAGGAGGGAAACACGATTGGGAAAAAGAAAAGACCCATCAATTTTGTGAAACTGCATTTCCCACAGAGAGAGGTGCGGGGAGAGGACTACGATCGCTATCACCCTGGTGTGGTTCTTTGCTTTGTTTTTTTGTTGTTGTTGTTGTATTTTATTTTTAAAGAGAGGCTCTCGAGTGGCTCTGTCTCGGGTACTGTCAGGTGTCCCCCGTCCCCGTGCATTTTCTGGGGCGTGTTCCCGCCTGCACCATTTGCTCGCAACCCAACACGCTCTCTTCATCAGCTTGTCGAGTGACTCATCCTCTCGGGCATAGCAAGCAGCAACAGGCAGCAGGCCCATTGCTTGTTTATCCCTTGTTTTAATTTTCATTATTACGTTTCTCAGGAAATGCACGCCTTAGCTAACAGTCACTGGCAAATAAGGTATCTGAGTTCTTGCCAACATTTGGGGAAGCTTATTGAGATGCGTAGTGAAGGGTTGGCCCATCCTTTGCTTAAAGTTTTCTTTCCTTTTTTTCTTTTTTTGTTTTTTTCTGTCCTTTAGCCCATGAAGAGCATCATGCTTTTGAAGGTGGACGTGGAAAACACTAATTGCACTCTGTAAAGAATTCTTTGTCCTTTGCTGATTGGTTTTGGAAACGGTCTTAACAGGAGGGAGAGTGAAGAGAAGACATGCGGAAGCCTGATGCCGGTCAATTTAGAGTGGGTTTCTGTCCTTGCAGACTGGCCAATTAGGACTCAAAGCGGCAGGTGGGGTGGGGGGAGATTGTGTGTGTTTCTACGGTCACATTATTTGCTTAAAAAAAAAAATTTTTTTTTTTTTTGGCTTTCTAAATTCTCCATTCTTTTCACTCTGAATTTTTTTTTTTTTGCCCTTTAAAATTTCTTATTCAGTCTAATTATTGTTTTCTACACTCCCCTTTCATTGAGGCACAAGAAATTGGTTCCCCTTTAAGCAGCTCTGCTGTACCTAGTTAATGAGAATATGCATAATC
Source organism: Mirza zaza (assembly GCA_008750895.1). Taxonomy (NCBI): domain Eukaryota; kingdom Metazoa; phylum Chordata; class Mammalia; order Primates; family Cheirogaleidae; genus Mirza; species Mirza zaza. The sequence goes on from VSMD01051393.1 coordinate 35,640, forward strand.
ACGACAATGCTGCTTTTGAAAACCACACTGTATACAGGGAGGAATACCAGCTTGGTGAAACCTGTCTTCTGATTATTTGTTGTGACACATTTCTGCGTACCATGAGCTGGGCATTGTTTTTTTTTCTGTCCCAGGGAAAAGAAAAAATATACTTAATCTGAATTTGCACTGATAGCACACACACATCTTTTAGTTTTCCTTTTTAAAACTTTCTCTTTTTTTTTGTTAGTGATAAAGGGGAAAAAAAAAATAGCTGGGTTGCCTGACATGAACACTGTAATCACAGTTCAGTATCAGGATATAAATCAAACTCTAGGTCTTTGGATCCTCTATGGAAATATTTCTAACCAGAATTTCAATTTGGCCTTTTCAATGAAAGGCTTAGAGCGGTAGCAAGGGATTTCTCCCAATAGGAAACCTGATATCTGATTTAAAGAGGAGGTGATATTTTAATTGTTCGAATTAAGCTTCTTCCAAAGTTTGAGAGTGTTTACCCACTTAGGGCTTTCCAAATCAATTCTAACATGTTTTGTTACATGATCCGTTTTCCTGCTCCCATTGTATGTCATTTCTGATCATCGACCGTCCTCCAAGCTGGGCAGCTTTCTCTGCCCTCGTTCCTTTAGGAGCAGGAAGTCAAATCTCGTCTCCAGGATGAATATGAACATTCACAACGTTGAACTTTGCATCCTGTTCATATTCGTTATTGGAATTGTTGCTATGTATTTATTGTATTAGACTACCAAAGAAATACTGATTTTAGTAAAAAGACAGGGCCACCCTCTGGAACACTGAGACTCCCCTAGAATGTCCCTCTCTTGCCTTTGCCAAGCCTCTGGCTGTTTTTGCCTGCTCAAGGGTAGGGCCACTTGAAGAGGCTTCCTCAGGGTGGCTTGTTTTTGGAGTCAGGGGAGCTAGTGCATGCTTATACATTTTTCAAAAGGGTGGTGCACTCAGAACTTTGATTACACCCAGGATTTTTAATTCCTCTTGCAGTGTTGACCAGCAGAAAGTGATGGGCTGCTTTTAGCCTCCAACATGTGTTTGTAAATAAAATTCCCCATTTTAAACATTTTAAAGAACTTTCAACAGTATCTTTTTATCAAAGTTGTGCCCTTCACTCGCTTTACTAACCACGTCAACCATAATAATCATCACCATCATCATTTTTTAAAAAATGCTCTTTTCTAAACTTGAGCTTCTTTAGTGATTTCAAAATGAGGTATACAGATATCGGACTCATTTAGCAAAAGCCTGGAACTTGTTTCTCTAAACGTTGTACTAACATTCATCTTGTTTTAAAATTATTCCCGAAGGATTTTTAAAACAAACTCTGGACATGAATTAAAATTCTTTTTTATAATATAAGTATTTTTCTGATAGATTAGAAAAAAAAGAATATAATTGACTTCACTATAATTGTCATATATATTTCCAAAAGTAAATGGATTTTGAGGTATTTTTATTTTTTTGAATTTTATTTAAAGCATTTGTGATGACATGTTCAACTTTTGCATGTATGTAGCCATTGAAGTCAAAATAAAATAAAATAAATAGGAATGTTAGGCTCACATTAATGATTTCTAGTTTCTACTGTTTATGATCATGGAACATGACTACCACACAAAGTAGATTTTTGTCCCAGTGAATTTCTGCAACTATTTCTGACCCTTTGGAAAATACCAACTGTGAAAAGGTTTTAATTTGCCTAATGTTAAAAACCTATCATCTAAATTACTTTAAGAGAGGATTTTGTCAGATTTTGCTTTGGAAATTGTTTTAATTGAATATTTAGTCATAATAGACTTTGTACGAACTAAGCTGATTTAATCAGTGTAAAAACCTCTCATTACCTTCTTAGATTCAAGAAGCTAATACTCTTTTGAGATAGAAGCAAATATTTTGCGGGGCATGTGACTCTGGTGTCAGGGCAGTTGACCCTCTTGGCCCGTGCTGGGGAAAGTGGGAGCTTCCAGAAGAATCCTGGTCTTTTCGGCCAAGTCCTTGCCAGGTTCAGCCTGCTCTGTCTGCAAAGAGCCACACGGAAACCAGAAGGCTCGCTTGCTCCTGTGTGTAATTCCTTGGGGTGTGCCATACAGAGCCAGAAAATCTGATTGAAACTAACATGCTGCTTCTCCTCCCATTATTCCCTAGATTGTCATATCACGGGCGCTGGCCCACACTGGGAAAGTTATGCCCATTAAGTAACGATGCATAATACCCACTTAACCTAACTTGCCTATATTTCAATCGTCTTTCATAAAGCCCCTTTCTGAACTGCTGACTTACTCAGTTTTAAGATTTCCTCTTTTGCCCCAACTTTCCCAAATTTCTAACGTGAGGGTATAGTTTACAGCAAACACATACATTTAGTATAACCTTGCTAGCAGATTGAGGGCACTACGCTTGATGCAGAAAAAACATGAAAAGGAAAACACGACTCTAGCTACCTTTGAAGATGAAGTGGACTCAGAGCTTCTCACTCCTCTTCTTGGATTTAGCCACTCACAGTCACGAGAGTTTACAGCTGATGGAAACTTTAGCTATAAGTAGGTCCAGTAGACGTAACGTACAACCCACCAACTGAGCCTTGACCCAACTTGTCCCTTGGGAAACACACGGGGCAGCCAAACCACAGGGCCGGGCATTGAAGCCTGCAAGCCACCCCGCAGTGTAGACTTCCTTGAATAGAGGGCACTCAGCCTCACCTCCCAAGGAGCTACCCTGATCAGCACTAAAATCTGATCCGTTCTGGCCGCTAACATGACTACAAAATCAGTTTTTGTAAACTGATTTGTAAACAGTTCCTCATTCTCTGCCTCGAACTCTGAGTGCCCGAAGTGACTTCAGGGTTTGGGGTTTGAAAGTGACCTTACTGTGACAGTGGGCGTTTGCTGCTCAATCCATGCTCAGCTCTTGGAGGATCCCACCTTTTGCTTGCACACAAAACTGGCAGCGCTCGGAACGGTCGCATGGTGGCGCCGCCTTCCAGCGGCAGAATTTGATCCAGCTATACATTTGCAGAATTATTTTCAGACCCTACTGCATTTTGCTCTTATGCTTTTATCAGAATTTAACTAGAAAATGTAAAAGTGATACTTAGCGATATGGAACATTTAGTTTCGTGCACCGAATAAAAATGTGTCAAAGATAGAATCTTCCAGATGAGCTTTAAAAAAAAAAAACAAAAAAACTCAGGTCTTATTAGGCTCTCGTTGGCCCTATAAGCAGTTGTGAAGAGAAAGAATAAAATAACTCACACACAGGAAAGATGGGAAATATTTCATCCAATATTGTGCCCACAGAGAGAAAATTGGGGTTTGATTTTTTTTTTTTTTTAGCTTTCTGAATATGGAATTCCCCCTTTAAAATGTGAGTCTACCATCCCCTCCCCTATATTGTATGTTTCTGTAAGATTTCACTCATTACAAATGAAAGTAGAGGACTGCCTGTATATTGTTTACTTCTTAAAAAGAATACGTTGAGATCAATTAAAATTACTGAAGAGTTTGAAAGCCTGTGTCATTGTTTCAACAGCTGGGAGAAGCCAGAGGGTGCAAGGGAAAAAGACAGGGACTAAGGTTCTAGAAAAGTCCATTCAAACTTGTGCTCCTGTAGAGCGATTGGAATGGGATCCCCCTCTACTTCTCCCAAGAAGGAAAAAAAAATCCCAAATAGATTCCTACACATTTGACTCTACCGTTCCAGTTTTGTTTTCTGTCATTTTGACATATGCACCAACAGCTAAGAACACTTCTTGTTTAGGTTAACCCACTGAGGCCAAAAGTCACCATCTGGTGTGCAAGAGACGTGACTGACTCCATTTTAAAAAGAAAACGCAGAGACCATTAGCATTTTCGAGTGGAAGGGACCTTTGAGATCATCGGCCAGTGCTCCTCACTCCTCAGCCTGCAGAAGAATCACTGCATTGCTGGCTTATTGTGCAGATTTCTCAAACCCCAGCCCTGGAGCTCTAGGAGGAGGACGAGATATCTGCATTTTTAGCAAGAGGCCCAGTGAGTCTCAGGCTGCTGGTCCTCAGACCTCACTTTGGGAGCCCATGGTTGTATCCAATCCCCACGTATGAGAAATTAGAAAAGCCTCTAGCCCTAAGCTCTCTCAGGTGACCTGATTCAAATGTGTGACACCAACCATCTTAGGAAGCGTAGATGGGGAAAGCCACTATTACCAAGACTTGAGCAGATCATGCTCGTAAATAAGAACATTATGGCTGGGACCATAGCTGTCACAGAGCCGGTCTCTGGAAGTTCATAACATAAAGCCTTTAATACAGAGTGGTAGCTTTTCTCTTTTCTAAATACCATTTCAGCCTGTTAAGAGAAAAGAAATTAATGTTCAGAAAAAGTAGTTACTCCATATGTGCAGTAACTACTTTTCTATAATGTCTTATGGCATCTGGGGTTCAGCACCATTGAACAAGATTAAATGAACGTTATAGAGCTATAAAATTGCGTGTAAAATAACGCAAAACTGTTCAAATGACTATCAAAGTAGACTGGGAACGAATTTCCACTAAAATTAATTGTCACTTTCTAAACGTAGCTTAGCAAAGCTGATACTAAACTGGAGGAGTTCTTGAATGCTAGAAGTGTCAAAAAAAAAAAAAATCAAATAAGTATTCCCCAAACCATGTGAATGATAAGCAAAAGTCATTGTGAAGTCGATATTTTTTTGTTCATCATTGCTACTGAAATTTAGAGTCTCATTGTATATGTGTGTGTTGAATGTACCTTCTTAGAATATCCAATAAAATACCCTTTGGATATTCTATGCTCTCGTGTCCTTTAGGAATCATGAGGGTGAAGGAATCTGTGTTAAATGTTTTGTTTTAGTTGCTACCTGAAAACAGTTACTGACCCATTCAATGAAGTGCGAGGTTTCTTTATGAAAATGCCAACTTCCAATATTGAAGTCAGAGAGTTTTTCTTGGACTTTCATTTTGGAACAAGTGTTTGTTTGCGATGTATTAAACTGTCAACTTTGCATTATAGAAGTAAGCATGAAGTAAATAGGAATGTTTCCGAGTTTTCTGCGGAAAATTCATGGTACCTCTCGTCTTTTTACATACAAAGAAACAGCTTTTAATGAAGGCTTAAGAATGTGAAAATTTTAGTTTTAGTGCTTTGCATTACACGATTAATGGAAAATATTAAAGGACTTTGAACATTTTAATAAACTTATAGGGTTTCTGTTTTCAAATGGAGCTATTAACTTTGTAGGCATACATTAAATTCTCCCCAAAGTTCTCGGGGCTTAATCAGAGAATGTGGCTTACAATCGTTGTATGTTTTCTTTAAAAAAAAAAAAAAGTTTTAACGCTGTCTTCTCAGTATTTGTTTAATAACCAGTTACCATCACTTTGAGTGTATCTTCGTGGAGAATTTAATTGCATTTTAATGATCACACCAAAGAATTTTAAAACTTTAACTAGTGAGCACACTTTAGCTTGAGACATCTAGCACCATTTGTCACAAGTTTAAAATCTTATCAGTTGCATTGAAAGTTATTCGTTTTTTTAGACCGGTCTTACCTGTGTAAGTTGAACCAGGTTTATTTGCCTTATGTTTTGGATCTGTTTATGCACCCCACCCCCCTATTTTATACCATCTGTGCCCTGTTCAGTTGGGGACCCTTTCACATCTGGCTACAAGCTGGTGTAATGCCCTTCCTTTTGATCTGGCTTCATCTAGTGATTTGTTCAGTATTTTTAAGGTCAGACTGAAAACTTTTCTGTTCTAGTTATTTTTGATTTTATATTGTGTGTTGTGTTTGATGTTCAGATACATGTGAAAGTTGCTTCTATGAGTCCGTAATTTTTATTCCAGCCTTTGGCAGCAATAAGGTAAGACGAGACTGTACTTTCTTACTTGAAAATGCAGCTGTTTGTGCGTTCAGTGCAAGTGTTATAAACTATTCGTGCAAAAGTTCTTGCAGTTTTCTAATCTGGGATCATATTGCTATGAATCTGTGCTTCTTCCTTTTTCAAGTTATAAATTCACAGGGTTTGTTTGAGTGTTATTAGTTTGCAGAACTTTACTTTGAGATCTTTTCTCATCTGTTGCCACTAATTCTCACGCTGTATTTGGGTTCTTATAGAAAGGTCATTTTCATCCCCCACGTTTACAATTTTATGCAATTTTACCAACCACATTGCTTAATCTTAATTAGGTTCCAAGTGTGTGTGTGGTGATTAGCGTAACCCTGTGTCTTCCAGCACATACTGAAAATTTCTGTCCAACAGCCTTACTGTGTGCAAAGCTCCTAGCAAGGCGCCTGACGCTTAGTAGGTTGTCTGTGGTCCTCCAATCAACTATTTTTATTTTTACACTTTCCTATTGAACGCATTTGGTGACAGGGTTCATCCTGGTCTCCCAGAAAAGACATTTCGCTTATTTTAATTCTTTCTCTTTACCCTCCACTAAGAATGATTTCATTTTAGAACAAGTCAATTACTCTTGTTTCTCTTTTGTGCTGCAATTTGCCCATGAGATTCAGTCGTACCCCAGTTAGCCAGAGTAAAGTGAATTTACTCTTCCTTTCCTGCTGTCTATTATATCCCTTTAAAAACAAACAAAAAATACCAACAAACCCTTATGTCTCCCATTCATTTGCAGACTTCCCTATCTCTCACTGCAGAAGCAAGCAATTCAACATTCTGTGTGTGATGCCAAATTAATTTAACACAGCGAGTTTGATGAAATCTTTGAGGGGCAGGGCAAAAACACTCTGAAGGCTTTAAAGTTTCATAATATCGCCTTCTCGTAGTTGAGTCTGATTACTGCCACCGTGCATTCCATGAGTACTTTATCATCTAGTAGTTGTTGATGCACTTTCTGGAATGTATCTCGGGTTGTTTTATTAGCGTAGGTTCCTCTGCCTTCTCACCTAACATACAGTTTTTTGGAGGCCAAGACCATGCATGCCTTTTCTTTCTGAGTGATTCTTTTCATGCAATGACTGCTATTAAAGAACTTTTAACTGCTTTTCACTAATGAATGTATTAAAAAAAAATCTCTGGAATCCTACAGCATGATAGGTCTTTTGTTATAGGAAGAAAAGAAAACAGTAGCATGTACAAGGCTCAGCAAGTTAAAATATATATCATTGAAATATGTTTCTATTTCCCATCATCTGGCTAGGCTATGGTGCTGAGTAGCTTATTTCTTGCCAGAGAAAATAAGTTTAAATCATAAGCATATTTAACCAGCAAGCATAAATCATAAGTCCTTATAATCATAAGCATGTTGAACTCTGGTATCATTTGTACAGATGGCAGGGCTAAATGCATGTGCTCTTCTCGGCATTAAAGATGTGGACAAGCTCTTACTCCCCAATTTCCTCTTTAACTCAGGAAACTTAAATCATTTGTTTTTTGCACATGTAAGATTCCATAAAGCATGGAGCTAGAGGAAGGTTTCAGGTCTTGGAAACATTTGGGTTTTGTGATTCACTCTTACCGAAGAAGAAGGATGGAAATGAAGTGTAAACACTAAAGCCATGTTCCATTTTTAGGGCAAAATAATTGGTGTTTCATGAAGATAGACTCATTATAAAGGACAGGACTTTGGTTTTCAGAATGTATCTTTTTTAGAAACAAACATCATGGAATCAAAGTTTTAACAGAGGTCCATCAGCTTTCAAAGAACATTCCCTAGGAGGTTGGTTCTACAGAAATACTTTCAGAGACTGCAAACAAAGTTCTCATGGTAAAATATATTTTTGAAAATATTTTAAAATGTGTAATAAAACAGCACTCTGGGAGGGAGGCCGAGGCAGGAGGATTGCTTGAGCTTAGGAGTTTGAAAGCGGCCTGAGCAAGATTGAGACCCCGTGTCTACTAAAAATAGAAAAATAAGCTGGAGCCATTGTGCATGCCTGTAGTCCCAGCTACTCGGGAGGCTGAGGCAAGAGGATCGCTTGAGTCCAGGAGTTGGAGGTTGCAGTGAGCTATGATGATGCCACTGCACTCTACACGGGGTGACAAAGCAAGACTCTCAAAAAAAAAAGTGTAAGAGAACAACACACCCACACCGATGTGCATTGCATGGCAAAATTTTAACATTTCAGCAGCCAGTAAATATAATACATGCACTCATTGATTTTGTTTTCTGAAACTTCATTCTTTTTTTTTTTTTTTTTGAGACAGAGTCTCACTCTGTTGCCCAGGCTAGAGTGAGTGCCGTGGCTTCAGCCTAGCTCACAGCAACCTCAATCTCCTAGGCTCAAGTGATCCTCCTGCCCCAGCCTCCCAAGTAGCTGGGACTACAGGCATGTGCCACCATGCCCGGCTAATTTTTTCTATATATGTTTAGTTGGCCAATTAATTTCTTTCTATTTTTAGTAGAGATGGGGTCTCACTCTTGCTCAGGCTGGTCTTGAACTCCTGACCTTGAGCAATCTGCCTGCCTCGGCCTCCCAGAGTGCTAGGATTATAGGCGTGAGCCACCGCGCCCAGCCAATATCACTTTCTTAAAACCTTTTATTTGTAAAATAAAAGAAAGGTTCAGAAAACAAACATGTAAGTTAGCGAATTGTTATAATGAGAACACTCATAATAGCAGGTCAAGAAATAAAACTTTTCAGCCAGCCCAGGGTCTGTCTCTCCGTCCTCTGCCTCCCCAGGATAATAAAATAGCTGTTATCCTGACCTACAGGAGGCACTTGCTTGCATTTCTCTCTGGTTTTATCACAAGTGATAAACATCATTTTACATAAAGCAAAGTTATAAGCTCTTTAAATGATAAGTGCAAAATGACGTCGTGATTAGGCAGAGTTTGACATGCTTTTGCTGTAGTGTGTGACTCTGTTCATAGCTAGAATAGCAATGATAATAATGGCTAACACGTTTGGAATTCCATTGCCATCTAAGCACATAGATTAATTAGTTTACTTCTCCCCAAAACCCTGTGAGGTAGATACTATCATTGTCCCCATTTTCTTTTTCCACCCCAAGGGGGTCTTCCAATGAAAACCAGAAAAACGTGCTAGATAATTTCTAAAAGACCTGTGACACTTGTTCCTATGTTCTATATGGTGGGTGTTTAGAGAGGTGAAATAACTTGCCCATGGTCACACAATTTGTAGATCGAAGAGCCAAAATACATCTAAACTACTGCCACTCCAGCCTGCTCTACTTACTGTTAGGCTGCCTCGATGGAGTTGAAGATTCCAGTGTACGAGAATTTTGAGATTCCTTATGGGAGTTCATTTATAGAGAAGAGGATTTAAAGCTTTAAGAAAAAAGATGGGAAAATTCCTGGCCTCGTTCAAACGTTTCATTTTACAGATGAAGAAATGACCCAGAGGCCGGGCGCGGTGGCTCCCGCCTGTCATCCTAGCACTCTGGGAGGCCGAGGCGGGAGGATCGCTCAAGGTCAGGAGTTCGAGACCAGCCAGAGCAAGAGTGAGACCCTGTCTCCACTAAAAATAGAAAGAAATTAATCGGCCAACTAATATATATAGAAAAAATTAGCCGGGCATGGTGGTGCATGCCTGTAGTCCCAGCTACTCGGGAGGCTGAGGTAGGAGGATTGCTTGAGCCCAGGAGTTTGAGGTTACTGTGAGCTAGGCTGATGCCACGGCACTCTAACCTAGGCAACAGAACAAGACTCTGTCTCAAAAAAAAAAAAGAAAGAAAGAAAGAAAGAAAAGAAAAGAAAGAAACGACCCAGAAAGTATAATGAATTCACTTAAGGTCACACAGGCATTTGGTGGCAAAGTTGCAGCCCCTTCCCCAAATCCTCTAGGCTGTTAAAGTCAACGATCTTGCCTTCATTCCATACCTTGTGTGGAAAAAAATACGTATTTTCTAACCGCCTCTTTGCATCAGCTCCACGTGAGCAGATGCCGTCTTGAAACCAGTCTAGAGCTAGGACATCACCCACATGCCTATTTTCCCAAGGTTTTAACAGGGAATTAAAAAATGTATATTTGAAGCTTGCTTTTCTGTCTCACTTATTGGGTGCCCAATCTGCAGATACACATGACTAACACTCTTCTGCAAAGAATATACAAGAATAACACATTTAAGTGGTGTGGATGGCAGGTGAAAAAGAATTACTAGTGTAGTGTGTAGGCCCTTCAACATATTCACGGCCAATTCCGGATTATCTCAGCACAGATGGATCATGCAGAAATCCCTCTTCTACTTCTTACTGGTGACCTTTCACTATTTGTGTTTGCAAATGCTTCTACCAGAGATTGGGAAGGGGAAGAGCAGAGAAGATGGAATTTGGTTTCTTGGTCGGCGTACGTTAGGTGTCCTGGTAAAAGTCTTGGTGGTTTTGCCATTTCAAGCTGGAGGAAGACTGTGGGATCCTTTCTGGATTGGATCTCTCTAGGATGGCCAACTTCTGATTGTTCTGACTGTGGACAATCAGGAAGAAAGCAAACCGGCATCATGTCAAGGGCTTAGTTTGGAATTTTCTTTATTGGTTGAAATCCTGTGAGCTTGTACCTTGAGCAAGTGACTTAACTTCTTTGAGTCCCGGTTTCCTCGTCTTTGGAAAGGGAAGGTAGAACTTCTTTAGAAGTTTAGTTGATGGAAACATCTTCCAGGCTGAACAAATGCTTGCTGAAGCGTAAGTCTCATATTATCCAGGGTGTGGGTTGCAGGTCCTTGAACTTCCCACTGAAAGACAATTGTGAGAAGCTCCCAGGAGTTCCCTGTATTCCATGCATATTATTTAAATCTTGGATACCTTAAAGGAAAGTTGATAGGCATTAGTGGAGCTGAGATATAGACCGCATACAATATTGAGTCATTCTCTCAGCAAGTATTTATTGAACAACTACGATATGCACCAGGAACCCAAAAACAAGATACTATCCCTACTTCATGGAGCTCACAATTTAGTGGGTTGATAAATATCCTTAAAACTGAACTACCAAACCAGAAGAAAGACAGGAAGTGTATCCAACACATCTTTGAGTTGCACATACCTGGCACGAACTCAACGCATGTTTGAATGAAGGAATGTTTACATGTTGTCATAAGCAGTTTGTTTTTTTTAAGTCAAACTATCCTTAAATTTCCAAAGCTGTTTTAACTAATCTCCTTATTGTTTTAAAATTCTCTAATAATAGTTTAGACACCGAATGCAGTAACCACAGAGGCTGTTGATAATTTGTTGGCGCTTTTTAAACATCTCTGAAAGCCAAACTGAGCCCTTGACTTTTGCTCAATAATTCACTGTGTCTTTATGTATCTATCTACCTGAGGGGTAACGATCATAAAAAGGCCCGTGCACCAGCATGTTAAATATGGGGATTCCTGCACTGTGGAATGTATAAAGATTGCTTACTCTGTAATTTTTAAAAGCCCTGTAACTCCTTATAAAGCATATATAGCATCTGAACAAGAAATATGACACTAAGTCTAGGATTAAATAATATCTTGGGGCCACTGCCTTATGCGTTTTCAGCAGTTTGGGAACTCCAGTAAGTGCAGGTTAACAAGACCAGAGCGTCATAAATGAGCATCTGTCCCATGACCCAGCTGGAGAACCCTTCCGATTATTCATTCCAGAAGCGCCCGGCTGACACCGAGTTCAGCCCTGTTGGCCCTCCCACTCGCAGCCCTTCTTTTAAGATTGGCAAGAGGTGAAACCCTCCCACCCCCACGCCTTGTGGACTGGCTAAATGTTTTCTGGGTCTCACTTGCTTTGTAGCCCTGATAACTCTATTTTAAAAATTAACGTAAACAAAAGGGGGCCCTAGACAGGGAGCGATCTGACCCGTGTGGAAAAGGTTTCTTTTTTTTATTTTATTTTATTTTATTTTTTTTAAAAAATAGTGTTTTAAATGAGAACAGGCAGCGCTGCAGAGAACTTGCCCGCTGACCTGGAGTCCGCAGCTCGAGTTCATCCTTCCACTTCAAAGGCCTGGCTCTGAGCGGATCGCACATTTTCCTTGATGACAAATTAATCAAACTTGATTTCTTGGATGAGATGGATACAAAAGAACTACAACTCCCCAAGGCCCGAAAGTCAATACAGCCCTTCTGGCTCTGATTAGGGTAACAAAAGGATATCTGAGAGCCATCCTCCTCCCCGCTCTGTGCTGGGGAATGGAGCTAAAAGCAAGCCAGGCTTGTAAAGGAGAGAGGCCTTATTAAAACACATTTCAGCTGCAATCCAGCGCGCAGCAAGCCCTCCTGGCAGAGAAAATTACTTTTTAGGAGATGCTCACCTTTTCTCAAAAAAGAGCAAAGTTTCCGCTCAGAAGAACCTGGAGGAAGTAGTATTTTATGAATCTGAAATGTTTATAGATCTCCCCTTTTATGTCTCTGCTGCGAAGATGAGGTTAAAAAAAAAAAGAAAAGAAAAGAAATCGGCCTGTGATATCTGGCAAATGTTAGAGGTGGCCCCCGTTTGGATAAGGACATTTCCTCCTACTGGGTCCGGGGAATTTGTGTCCCCGCAAAGGCAGGCCTGGGACAAGGTGAAGTGCTGGGGCTCCAGAATGCAGCCCACGCAAGTGGGAGAGAGCGAAATGAGCCTTCTGCTAAATCGGGGAGCGCGGGATTGCAATGCAAAACCCTCCAGCAGCTTTGTCATCGCTTGTTCCGTGGAGCATCCGAGGACACCGCTAGCAGCCCTCTTGCGATCGCTGTGCCTTCTATATTTAGAAGAATTGCTGCCGCACAAAATATGGTCCCCTGACTGTTCTGGGGGTGCTTTCTGCCCTTCCCAAAGAGGTTTCCAAAAAAAAAAAATGGAGGGTTTATACCTGATGGGTGTTTCCTTCCACGTGTAGGCAGGATGCACAGATCTATGTCCCCGGGGGTTCCTATTTTATGAGTTTTTGCAGAATCTGCCTCCGCGCAGCCGCCCCGCCACCACCCGGGGAGCAGGGACAGCTCAGTCGCCGGGCGGTTGGTACGCCCCGTGGTGTTCGGTCACACGAACCCATCTCTCGCTTCTGACTCGTGGCTTGAAGATCCTTCCTCCAAGGATCTCTCTGATCCTGATAGGCAGTTTTCAACATGTTGGTGGCATGCCAGGAAGCTTAATAATTTAAAGCTGTGTTTCAGATTCCAGCCGTGAACAGCATCCACGGGGAGAGTTCCACCTCCCCCTGCGAGCTGGCCCCGCTCTGCCCCACGTGCTCCGAGCCACGGCCAGCCACGCTCGTCTCTCTCTGCAGACTCCTGCCTGGGCCCAGCCCTGCTCACCCCTTAGGATGCTCCAAGGGTGAGCAAAGGTCCCCTCCTCCAGGAAGCCTGTCTTGAGCTCTCCAGCAGACAGGAGCCCTCCTTTCTTATAATATAGGGCGCACATGAAGTTTCTCTCTGCGTCCCCTGTGGTCCTCGATTCATTCTATACACTGCATGTAAGTGTGGCGCTAAATTGAGATGTCCCAAGCCTTTCCTTTTCCCACCCCTACCCCAGGAATGGAGGAATGACACTTCCACAAACTCACCAGAGATGCCATCTTAAAGAAACCCTTTCTCCAATCTTGGAGGGGTGCGCTTGTGGTTACAGAGAGCATCACCTCCTGAGAGAGAAGACCAGCTTCCTCCTCCTGACACCCAGCTTGCTAGTTTGGTGACCTTGAGTGAGAGACTCGAATTTTCTGAGCTTCAGTTTGATCATCTGGGTCACGGGAGTAATGGATGTCCCCATGGCTGAGTGCAAAGATTAAATGAGAAAATACGCATGGAGTCCTTTTCTAACACAAGCTCTTAGCGCTTGCTGTTCATGGCTAGGTTGTAACACTAATGCTTCATGATCCTGCAGTGGCCTGGTCAAGGTAGGCCTGTTTTTGTTTTTGGGTTTTTTTTTGTTTTTTTAGATACTTGGCCAGCTGTTTCTAAATCACATTCTAAAGTAGGAGTCCAGAAACCTTTTTATTTTCATGCAAATCATTTTTTTTTTAGGGTAAAAGTAATACATGCTCCTTTTAACGGAAGCAAGCAATAGCAATAGCCAGCTCTCCCTCCCTCCAAAAAACCTTTTTTTTTTTTAAAGTCCTAAATGATGTTGGTAGGAAATTACAGTGTTTGTGGGTATCTCAAGGCACGGATTAAAGTTGGGCAGCTGTGGCCAGAGTCAGGGCACGGGAGTGTGACAGAGGGCATTCACGGGGGGAGTATTGTGAATTAAGAAAAGGGACAGAAGAGATTATATGGTGTGAGCCTTGTGAAGAGGCTCAGGTGGTCCTATGGAAATAACTTATTCGCAACACCTGTCTCCTCCCCCACGTGTAGAAGATTCTTTAAAGGCAATGTGACCATTCTGTTTCCTTGGCGTGGGCGTCTCCAACCGCCTGCAGGACTGTCCTAGCTCTCTACTTGGAGGTAGGACTTGAGGACAGGTGAGATTCACAAGAATCCGGGACATTGCAGAGTTTAGGAACCTCCCTGTTGGCAATGAAGTCACCACTCACCTTGATCAACAAATCTTCCTTCTCTTCCCAACGAGAGGCAGAAATCTGGGTCTCCTGCGGAAACTTCAGTGGAGGTTTGTGGTTTTCAATCCAATTATCATTCTTGTCCGTGTTGTGTCTCAGCCTTAAGGATGGTTTTATGCTCCTGCTGTTTACGTTGCAAAATCGTAGCCACCACCAGGATGAGCGTCGTATACTGGCAGTAGTTTCTAAGGGACTATAATTTGCTAGAATGTGAGTATTGTGTCAAATTCCAAGAGTATAAAAACAGGAGTGAATTACTTTGATCTATCCCTGGTTTTGTTCTGCCGAATAGTCTCACTCTTTTTGCCCCATGGGGCCCCAGACGCAGCCGAAGTCCTAGAATGTCCCTCAAAAAGAAATGGCAAAGGCTGAAATCGTGTTCAGACTTTCCCAGGACCCAGAGTAAGTGCGAGTGTTCCCCCCTGGCTGGGGGTGGGGGTCGAGTTCTGCTTGTGGAAAGACGCCAGGCGACTTCTGATGATGACATGCCCTCATTCTAACAAATCTCAGTAGCCTCTTCATGTACCCCGTTACATATTTAATTTTAAACATGATTTAAAATCTCATACGTTGCAGACAACACCTAATTAGTTCCAAGATAGAACTGTGGGAAAACGATACAGGTTTTAAAAGCAGATCCTGGGCAAAGTCTGTTACAGTGACAGACTTCAGATCTCTGATTCTTACCCTGTCTTCATTGCAAGAAGTTGAAAATCGGTGCAAAGTGTGCATTCTAAAAAGTTGTGGAAATTCTCAGGCTAATTTCTGGCAGGATAGGTTATCTACAGCATTCAGCCCATTTGATTCTTTTAAAGTCACTACCCATGTGCAACCTGTCAGTGTCAGCGTTTGTAAACTTGCCACTGTGGTTTTCACGGGATTGCTGTGGGCTGCCTTCCAGCTCACTGGCTGGAGCCATCGGGGGGAAAAACCAGGACCAGCTGGGCCCCGGGAACTCGTGCGGAGCAGAGCTGTGACGGTTAAGAGCGTACCTGGGGAATGTCCTCTCTCTCCATTGGCCAGGTGGTGGAGTGCTGCCTCTCCAGCATAGTGTAGGGGTCGAGCCCTCGGTCCCTGTCTGCCACCCTCTCCCAGAGCTGCCGTTGAGACTTCCAAGATCCAGGACAAGTTGGGTCCTCCGGAGTGTGTCAGTTACGTGATCCCACTTTCTGGGGTACGAGCCCCAATATGAGCATTTCTCGGCAGCACCTGCCAGAAACAATCAGGTGTGGAGTTTCTCAGAAGGAAGCTACCCCCGCCCCCCATTTACCGTTGGATAGGAAAGGGCTTGCTAATCTGTGTTGGCCAACTTTTGATTATTCAAAAGCAGCCTACACAGAAGTCATGGACCCTGAGTCAGGGTCCCACCTAGTGACATGTCATTATTTTATAGGTAAGGGTACTGGGGCTTAGAGAAGAAAGGTCCTTTGCCTAAAATCACAGAGCTAGTGAGCCCCAGAGCGGAAGCTGGACCTCAGTCTAGCTTGCTCTGCATCCGGTTTCCTTTTCCCTATCCAACTGTAATTTTCCCTTTGTTTAAGTAGCACTTCCCTGTGTCCTGTGCTCTTTATCTTCGGTGCTCAATTTATTCTGTGGTTGAAATTTTCATTGGGATACATATTTTTTAATGTAAGAATGTAGCAAAACAAATCAATTTCAGTAGCTTATAACATTAGGGGTAAAATAGGAGAGAGGGTCACCATGAGCACCACTGCATCAGGGCTAATGCATTAGGGCTGAGTGGCAGAAAAGCCAGAGAAGGTAAGGGAATAAAAACTATATATGACGTTAACCGAAAAGTTGTGGAGGGGTGGCTTCAGGCACAGTTTGATCCAGGAAGCCTACCTAATCTCTTGGTTTTTCTCTTCCGTGTTGTCTTCATTCACTCGTAAAATCTACATCCTCCCACTTTTAAGTCCAAAAGAGACAGAATGGGTCTCTCTCTCTCTCAACAGCTGTCACCCATCCCTCAGCTGGGGTTAAATTATGAAGATGATTCAGGAAAAAACGGGAGGCATTGACATTGAGTGACAAAACCCAGAAAGATCCACTGTAGCATTAAGTCCCAGTCTCTGGGTGACATCAGGCACGTCACCTAACTCCAAAGCCTCCGTTCTTCAGCTGTGGAATGAAGGTGACCCTGGTCTTGCCCTCGTGTTATACAGTATCCCAAGCTTTGTACGTGGTCAGGCTCAGTAAACTTTAGCAATTAGCGTAAGCTAAGAAGCCAGTGGGCGGGGCCCCCTTATGCCCTGGAGCCAGTTGCCCTGTGGATAAAGTCCTGACTTCTTCATTAGCCTGCAAGGAGCTAAGTCCCCAGCCTTTTCTTTCTTTCTTTTTTTTTT